>JAJMRT010000301.1:0-28688 GCA_030558065.1 Geotrichum phurueaensis | reverse complement strand
CGTGTTGTTAATCTCTTCGGTGTATGATTTGGCCTTGTTTTCAATGGCCTCATGAGTCAGTGTTTCGTCATCATTGTCATCACTGTTCTCTAAATTAGTGATCATTGTGCGCAAGTCAGTGAATCCATTTTGCTGATACTTTTGGAGGCTAAACAGATGCTTGTTAAATTCAGGGCGGTGTTTCTCAAGGACCCGCTCCCGTTCGGCTTTAATGTCTTGCTCAAATGACTCCAGAGCCTCTGTGATGGTCTTTTTGACTCTAGTCTTCCAAAACTCAAGCTCCTTAACAATGTCGACATCACTAAATTCATCATCTTCCTCATCTTCCTCTTCGTCAGCATTGGTAGACGTGCGCTTTTCAACGTTAATCTGATCATAGTCTACGTTGGTCGGTTCAATTTTTTCAGTACCATTTCCAGATAGCTTTTCAGCATCGGGTTCAGCCTCAGTCGCATGGTCAAAATCATCATATCTATCCTCTGATTCCACTGTAGCGGTAGAGGTGGCGTCATCAAGTTCCGTGACCGAGGCATTCATTTCCGTTTCGCTGGTGAGGGCACGTTCCGTGTTTTCAAATATGCGGTCAATGATCTTATTTACCTGGGGCTCAATGGCTCGGCGGTATATGGCATTCACTTTTGGCGACACGATTGCAACCAGCCATTTCCAGCCGTGCGCGAGGTTGGTCGAAATCCATTCACGCGCAACAGCGCTGTAGACCTTGGCCTGCGGATACAGCTGACGCTTGCCGTACTCGATGGCCTCCTGGCCATATACATTGATCTTTTCTTGACCTGGGTCTATGACATTTTCTTTGAGCTTGTCGTAGCCGGGCTCAATAACTGACTCCTTAATTTTGTCGTAGTAATCATTGGCAGAAGACCAAGCCGAGCTGCCCGCCGATTCAAATTGACTGTTGAACAAGTCAAGAATCTTATCAGAGTAAGGTTGAGTATATTGTTTCAATGTTTCAGAGTAAGGGTGAGTATACTGCTGCAGTTTTTCGTAGTTTTCTGCAACAACAGGCTCAAAATAGTCCGAATAAACTTTTACGGATTTATCAATGACCGGGCCAGCAACCTTAGCATGTAGCACGTCCGTGTATGGCTTTACTTGGTTATCATAGTATGGTCGCGCGATGTCGACGTATGGTGCGGCATATTGCTGGTAGTACGGATCAGCATGGTGAAGGAGTTTGTGGAGCGGGTGGCAGAAGTTGTGGGAGGTCTCGTCGAGCTGCGAGTTCAGAGGACACTGCCAGACTAACAGAAAAACAGTGTATGTAATAAAGGACCTTAAGAAACCAGATGGGTTAGCAGGAATCGCTTACGTGTCTCAGTGGAGAGTACAGGGGGTTTTGCTTACTTGAGGGCGAGGGAGACCAGCCGAAGGAGCCTTGATCGGCTGTGGGTGGTAGACATGGGATTTAGAGATAACAGGTAGGTAATAAAGTGATTTGGGGTGGCAATAAAAAGATAGGCTGTAGAATAGTTGCTACCGGCTAGTTCAAAGGTGGCCGTAGATGGAGAAAATGTTGAAATGATAAGAAATAAAGATGAAAAAAAAATAACGAAAGGAAACAGAAATAATGGAAAAAAATAAAAAATAAAATAATAGAAATGATGTAGGAATGATTGAAAAAAATAAAATAAAAAAAAAAGTAACCGACCGCCAACCTTTAAATACAGTGAGGTTTTGTTAGATTTAGACCAGCATGAGAACAGCAGCCTTTTAATGATGGTTTGAGCACCAAAACTGACTGCGAAAGTGAACGAGGCATTAATGAATCTAGATCTTTAAAATTATATTATGGTATTTAATCCACCATGATAATCAACAGGCTTAGTCAAGGTATATAAAGGTTAAAATAAAAATGTCTGACCGTTTGAGATGATCTCACACGGTCTCGTCTGGTCAGACTGATTACTCAAATAGTATATCCGTGATTATAAAATCAACTGTAACAGATTTCGTATTATCTCTATATATAGTATACTATATATTCCATATATACTGATTACTGGAAAGCTCTAAACTGACTAATAATATCCCTTGTAGTCCTCGTTTAATATTTAAGACGGTTCCTCGAGTTCAAGATATTCCAGCATTCAATCATTTATTTATTTTTCATTGCCCATTTGGCCCCTTTTTTCGTCTTTTTTCGTCTTTTTTCGTCTTTTTTTTTTCCCTGAAACAACAGTGTCTTAACATTGCGAGTCTACAAGAGTGTCAAAACTCTGTCGAGACGGTTGAAAATCTATTACAACAGCTGCTTCCAATGAGAAGAAAACAAAAATTCTAATTGTCCTAGTGCAATGTATGATGTTTTAGTGATTTGCGATGCTTAGTTCAACGGTGTTACTGTTGATTTTATAAAATACCCTGGTCTGGGGCAGATCTGAACCGTCAATCCTGCAGGTTTTTTCTATGTGGCCAGTCGATGGAGCGTTATGTAAGGGCGACCACGCGCAGACTATAGTACTGGCTTGTATATGGGTCGGTGCCTTGCAGCTTGTGAGCGATAGTTAGCTATGGTCTGTGGTTTGACAGTAGTTTTATCTAACTTGAACTCTACATTCAAAAGCCAAGACATATCTTACAACAATGGCAAGTCGGTCAAAGTCATGGCTATCATTTGTTTGGACTACAAAGAGGCTGACGAGGGCATCTCCAGATTGGCTTTTCGATGACAACGGACGACGCAGAAACCCAAAAACGAAAACAAAAAAAAAATTACGTTCTAAAAACCATTATCCTATTCTTTTCTCTCTCAACCATCTCTCAAAAAAGCTATCTATAGAAGTTATTTGAAACCTCTATCTCGCTGAATTTGCAGCCTCTAACTATGTTCAACTTCCAGCTCAACAGTAGAACAAGTCTTGTTAGTAGAGGGAAGCTGCTCGACGAGGCAATCAAAAAGTGCAACCAGAACAACAATAATGCCGCCATTGTTGCTAGTTCTGCCCCTGCTGATGACACGCTTTCTGATGTCGCTGCTGAGACTGTTTCGATACCAGCCAACACTATCAGTAATCAAAGTACCTCTGCTAATGCTTGCGAGTCCTCTGAAGCCGCGCCTGCCGCGTCCGCCGAGGATCACACCGAGTACCTTAAAGATGTGCTTAAAAAGGTACTGGCCAGTCCGTCATTTTTTATAGGCGAGCTGCTCAGCACCAACGCCATCTACCTCGAGTTCTTTCAGCGCTCAGAGATTCTCTCGCTCCTTGTTCAGTTTATTTTAGCAGCTCCTTACGACTCTAATGACAACATCGATGATGCAGATGAGGACCAGGAAAGCCATCTCGACGAACAAGACAACCTCAACGATATTGCCAACAACGCCTTTGAAATTTTTATTTCTGGTATTGAGTCCCTTGACAAGGCGCTTCTTGCACACTACGAGTGTCTTGATCAGTTTTGGGCTATCCTTGATCTCGAAGACCCTGATAACACAAAGACTTCCTACCTCTCGCGACTTACATCATACCACCTCGACCAGGGCTACCCGGAACTGATAAAATACATTCAGCACCAAAATAATTTCATGCTGCGGTTTATTAGGCATATTGAAAATCCGCCTGTCATGGATGTTCTATTGAAGGTCATCTCGTCCGATAACCCGGATACTCCTAACGGGATAATTGAGTTCCTACAACATCAGAGACTCATCCCGCTATTCATTGAAAAATTGAGCCCAGAACACTCCTTCTCGATACAATCTGCCTCCGGCGACTTCATCAAGGCCTTGGTTGGCATATCAGCAAATTCAAACTCCGAAAGCACTAACATCGGGCCAAATGAGCTCACACGCGAGCTTGTTAGTGAGCCCTGCGTCAACGAACTCGTTCGTCTCATGCTGCAAGGTGGGTCGAGCTTGTCCACAGGTGTTGGTATTGTGATTGAAATTATTAGGAAAAACAACTCCGACTATGATATTATGCCCGTGGTCTACTTTTCAGTTGAATCGCGGCCGCCCACAGTGAGAGACTCAATTTACCTTGGCACGCTGCTAAAGGTGTTTGAGCAAAATCTACCTAAGTTTTACGATCTCCTTGTCAAGAATCACGACGAGCGGCTTAAGACTGCTTTTGGCCAGATTGAACCTTTGGGATTTGAACGGTTTAAGATATGCGAGTTGGTTGCGGAACTGCTGCACTGCAGCAACATGGCACTTCTAAACGACATGAACGGTGAGCAGATGGCAAGGACGCGAGATATAGAACGCATGCGGATCAGAAATCACCAGCACGATGTTGAAGGTGGGTATTCGTCTTTGGAGTACTCTAGCTCGGTAATTGACACTCATGACCAAACTGGAAAAATTGCTCAACTTGCTAGTAAAGATTCTGCTGAGGAAGGTAGCGCCAACGACACAGGTTCTAAAAATATGGTTCCTAAATCGACAACAAAAGCGCAGCCTGAAGAATCAACCGGTACTAAGGCTGATTTTGATACCGAGAGATCCAAGGAATTTAATGATCAATCTTTTAGCACGGATTCAAACGACACATCTCAAGATCACTTGTTAACAGACACTAAAGCCATCGAAGCATTACCAGAAACTACGACTAAGCTAACTCTTGAAGTTCACAACCCATCTGTAGTTTCAGATGATTTCCAGTCTCTTTCGCTTTCTCAATCTCATGACTCCTCTGATGCCCCGATTGTCCTCCTCAGTGAAGCAGAAATTCGCGCCAACCCTGTCATTGCCGATCAAATCAAAATCGCATTTGTTGACACAAAAATAATCGATAAGATCATCAGTATGTTTTTTGAATTCCCGTGGAACAACTTTCTACACAACGTGGTGTTTGATATTGTGCAGCAAATTCTTAATGGACCCATGGATCAGGGATTCAACCGATATTTGACTGCGCAAATATTTGGTACGGGTCGTATTACAGCTCTGGTCAGTGAGAGCGAGAAGCTGTGCGAGCAGTACGTTGTTGAACACAAAACCCGGCTGGGTTATATGGGCCATTTGACGCTCATCTCTGAGGCCATTGTCAAGTTTGCCACAACGTTTGATTTAGCATCGTTTGACCCCGTTGTAAAGCAGGCACTCGAATCGCCCGAGTGGAAAAGTTATATTGACAACACTCTGGCTCACACACGCGAACAATATAATTATATCCTCGGTGGCGAGATGCCTTCGGAGGAGGCATCTGAATATCACTCCCATGCTATCATCCTCCGCAACGATGACCAGCCAATGGAATTGGAGCAGGACTCAGATGATGACGATGATGAAGAAGAGGATTACAGACAGAGTCAGCATCGGTTTCTAGATTCTGATAATGACAAAGATGATGTGTACTTCACGGATGACCACAATGTCGACCATTATGGCGCTTCCAGCGACAGTGATAGTGAGGAGCATCTACATCATTTTCACGAACACGATGGTAGCAGTGACTCCGATAATGATAATGAGACGTCAAATTTTAATCACAACGAACACAGCAGTAACAACAACAATCTAGATGAAATTAACGAGGAAGAAGACGATATCTACGATTACGAAGATGATAATGATGATGACGGGCTAAGTCTCGTGCGCAGTAAAAGCTACAACTCGGAAATGAACTGGGACTCAGAGGAAACACAAAAGATTGTTGAAACCCTCCATCATATCAGTCAGACCAACAACAACGGCGGCAGCTAGGCTGGCTTGGTGTGTCGGCCGTTGTGGGGCTGAGGTTGTCAATAATAAAACCATTATATATTTATTGTTCTTGTTCTATTGTGTACTTTTTTTTTTTTTCCTCTTTTGTCTAATTTAATAATACTAATAATAAAAATATATGAAGATGTTGAGGAAAACGATTTGTTCAGTCAGTTGTCAATAATAAGGACATAATTGAGAAAGATATTTAGCAGTATCATGTCATCATCAAGTAAAGCATTTTATAACTTGTTACTTGAAATATAGCTAATTTAAGCTATATCATCTTTTACAATCACTAGATAGGTATTACATAATTTATTAGTGTTAGAAACCTGGCCACTGATTGGTCTGCTGATTCCCGGTCAGTTCCGAGCGATTTCATAAATTACAATCCAAAAAAAAAATAAGGAAACAAAAAATTGATTCCAAGCTACACGACAATGCGTTCTCCGAGCGGTTTTCGGAATTCCCGGACGTTTTTAATATAGAAAGGTCAAAGGGAGCAGGAGAAGGGATGGTAGACGAGGTTACATGAAAAGGAAAGAAAGAGAGTGACAGCTCACGCTTTAATTGGAATGGCGCGATTTGATTGGCTCATGCTCGAGTCTTCCCCAGGAAAGCCAATTTGGCTATGCGTGAGAGAGTTGCCAATTTTTTTTTTTTTTCTTCCCAGTGCCAACATAAAAAGGAAACTGTTCTCAACAACTTCTCTTTTTTTCACTTATTCCTTCTTTCTCCTTCTTCTTATTCTTTATCATCCCATCACTCCCGCCATCACTCCCTATATTTCACAATGTTGAGAAGAATTTCCGCCTCTTCCAACCCCATGCGCCTTGCTGCTGCTAGACAATTTTCTGCCTCCACTTTTGCCCTTGGCAAGAGAGTCGAAACTGATGCTTTCGGTGAGATTGAGGTTGAGGACTCTAAGTACTGGGGTGCCCAGACCCAGCGTTCTCTCCAGAACTTTGACATTGGCGGTGCCCGTGAGCGTCTTCCCGAGCCCCTGATCAAGGCTTTTGGTATCCTGAAGAAGGCCACTGCTACTGTCAACATGACCTACGGTCTTGACCCCAAGATCGGTGAAGCTATCCAGACTGCTGCCACCGAGGTCCTCGAGGGCAAGCTCACTGACCATTTTCCCCTTGTTGTTTTCCAGACCGGTTCCGGTACCCAGTCCAACATGAACTCTAACGAGGTCATTTCTAACCGTGCAATTGAGCTGCTTGGCGGCAAGCTTGGTTCCAAGAAGCCCGTCCACCCCAACGACCACGTGAACATGTCTCAGTCTTCTAACGACACTTTCCCCACTGTCATGCACATTGCTGCTGTTCTCGAGATTACCAAGAAGCTGATCCCCTCGCTTGAGGCCCTCCACAAGGCTGTTGATGACAAGTCCAAGGAGTTCAGCTCCATCATCAAGATTGGTAGAACCCACTTGCAGGATGCCACTCCTTTGACTCTCGGCCAGGAGTTCTCTGGTTACGCTGCCCAGATTGCCAACGGCATTGAGCGTGTTAAGGACACACTCCCTCGCTTGAGATTCCTTGCCCAGGGCGGTACCGCCGTTGGTACTGGTCTCAACACCAAGATTGGCTTTGACAAGGCCGTTGCTGAGACTGTCACCAAGATCACTGGCGAGCAGTTTTACACCGCTCCCAACAAGTTTGAGGCTCTTGCTGCCCACGATGCCATCGTTGAGGCCTCTGGTGCCCTTAACACTGTTGCTGTTTCTCTTTTCAAGATTGCCAACGACATTAGATACCTTGGTTCCGGCCCCAGATGTGGATACGGCGAGCTCCACCTCCCCGAGAACGAGCCTGGTTCTTCCATTATGCCCGGTAAGGTCAACCCCACTCAGAACGAGGCCCTTACCATGCTCTGTACTCAGGTTTTCGGTAACCACTCCGCCATCACTTTTGCTGGTGCCTCTGGTCAGTTTGAACTTAACGTATTCAAGCCCGTTATGATTTCCAACCTGCTTTCTTCCGTCCGCTTGCTTGCTGATGGTGCCAAGTCTTTCCGCATCCACTGCGTTGAGGGTATTATTGCCAACGAGAAGAGAATTGAGCAACTCATGAAGGAGTCCCTCATGCTTGTTACTGCCCTCAACCCCAAGATTGGTTACGACTCTGCCTCTAAGGTTGCTAAGAACGCCCACAAGAAGGGAATCACCCTTAAGGAGTCTGCTCTTGAGCTCGGTGTCCTCACCTCTGAGGAATTTGACCAGTGGGTTAGACCCGAGAACATGATTGGTCCTAAATAAATCACCAGCTTGATTTACTTTGAGTCCAATAATGGTGTGGAATAGAAACAACCAAACAAACAAAATAATTAATTGTATATGAATTCATGAATTAAAAGTAAAGCTGAGATAATATTTTTTTCTTCTTTTTTTTGTTTTTTTAGCGTGCTAAAAAAACAACAACAAACAAACGAGTAAATCTTGTTTAAACGCTAACCGCGAAGCTAGACTTCGATCCGGTTACTCCAGGGCAAGAACAAGGGCAGTACGGTTTGGAATGTACAACTGCAAAAAATTCTTTCTGTTGTTCCATTCAAAGGGTGTAGTCAAACATTTTGTTTTTGCGTGGTCAACGCGGGCAAAGCCGCCAAACTCTTCACTGTCCGTGTCAAGAACAATTTTGTACGTGCCGGGCACGTCAACACCCACGCGGTAGTCAGTGAAGGAGTTGGTGGGATGAAAGTTGAACACAAACAAAAGGCCTGCGCGCTCGTACACAATAACCTTGTCGCCCTCGTGCTTTAGCGACACGTACGCCTGCGGCGCCGACAACCATTTGTACTTAGTCTCAAGGGTTTCCATTGCCTGATCAAATGCGTTGAGATATTTGTACCGAAGCAATTGATCATCGACAAGGTTCCACTGACGACGACAGTAGTGAAAGCTGGAATTGTTGCCCGCACGGGGGAAATCGAGCCATTCTGGGTGACCAAACTCGTTTCCCTCAAAGTTGAGCCAACCCTCGCCACCAAGAGAGTGCGTGAGGAATCGGATCATTTTATGAAGAGCAATGCCTCTCTCAATAATGGGAGAGGGGTCTGACAAGACAGACATGTGCGTGTACATCTCCTTGTCCATAAGCCAGAATGCAATAGACTTATCACCAACCAGAGCTTGGTCATGAGACTCGGCGTAAGAAATAGTCTTTTCACCATGACGTCTGTTGGTCAAGGTAAACACAATGTTGCCCATATCCCATTGATCATCCGACTTCTCCTTCAATAGTTTGATCCACATATCTGGAATGGCCATACCCAGTCTATAATCAAAGCCAACACCACCAATCTCAGTGGGCACACAGAGGGTCGGCATACCAGAGACATCCTCTGCAATCGTGATAATACCGGGGTTGAGTTTGCGCAGCATGGTATTAGCAAGGATCAGGTAAACAACACCCTCCTCGTCGACAGAGGGACCAAAGTACTCATGGTAGTCACCAGAAAAGCCGGTGCCAATGCCATGGTGATGGTACAGCATACTGGTGACACCATCAAATCTAAAGCCGTCAAAATGGTACTCATCAATGTAGAATCGTAAGTTGGACAATAGGAAACGAAGCACCTCGTGTTTGCCGTAGTTGAACAAACGGGAGTCCCAAAGGCTGTGCTGACCCTTGCTGCCAGCATGGAAGTACTGGTACTCAGTGCCGTCAAAGTCGTTGAGACCATCAAGAACATTCTTGCTGGCATGGGAGTGCACAACATCCAACAACACTGTAATTCCAAGCCCATGAGCAGTGTCAATAAGCTCTTTCAGGTCTTCAGGAGTTCCGTATCTGCTGGAGGCGGCAAAAAAAGAGGTGACTTGGTAACCAAATGAAGCATAGTAAGCATGCTCCATAATTGCCATAAGTTGGATTGTGTTGTAACCCAGCTTGTGGATTCTGGGGAGGATGTTTTGCGTGAATTCATTGTATGTTCCAACTCTGCCCTCAGGTGAAGAAATGCCCACATGGGCCTCATAAACTTTGACAGCTGCAGGTTTTTGAGGGCTCTTGTTTTTCCAAACATAGGGCTTTGGTGGGTTCCAAAATACAGAATCGTAAACTGGGGAAACCGCCAAATTCTGCACAACGCGCTTGCTCCACGCCGGTAGACGATCAAGTACCTCACCACCAGGGATGGTTAATGAGACTTTCACCTTTGTATCATGGTCAATTGCAAACTTGCCGTTCTTGGCCGGCAGTGTAACAGACCACACACCAAAGTTGTCAACTTCCATGGGGTTGGCATCGCGACTCCAGTTGTTAAAGTCACCAATCAGTGAGGCGGCGACTGCGTTGGGTGCCCATTCACGATAAGTAATTGATTTGGTCTTCTGATCAACTTGGAAACCATAATAATTGTAGCCTTCGGAAAAGGAGAGCAACCCATTTTCGTCTTGGTCAAGTCTTTTAATCCAATCCTGGGCAATTGAGTATCTGCGGGCGATATCGCGCTCAAAGGGCTTAAGCCAAGGGTCTAGCTTAATAACGCCCGTGCCGGGCAGTTCAGGTTGTTGTTTGGTAGCCATTGAGGTAATAGAAAAGAGAAAAAAAAAGACAGGGGAGATGCAAATAAGAACTTTTTTTGCAAATTAAAACAAATTAATGTGGTGAGAAAAAAAAAGAAATAAAAGAAGAGAAGAATGCTGAAATCTGTAATAAATAGAAAGGCTAAGGGCTGTAAAGAATAATAACCGACAAAAGAAGCTGGCATGCAGCATTACAGTGGGAAATCCTGAATATGCATGGTGGGGTCATGTGTTGGCTTTGAACTAATCTTAGGACAGTTCTCGGGACTATTTAACCCTAATAAAAAAATTGGGCAATATGTGAGTAAACTTACCCTACTGAAAAATTTCACATAGCTTTCCTGATGACCATGACAAATTTTTTTTTTTTATCTTTAACTGTTTTCATCTTCCCATTCATCAACTAATTGCTTCATTACTACACAATTATCATAATGTCTGTTGCCCGCCCTCAAGTTACTGTCTACACTACTACTGGTGAGACCACCACTTCCAACGTCGTCCTCCCCGCCGTTTTCAAGGCTCCCATCCGTCCCGACATTGTTCACTCTGTCTGGACTGGCGTTGCCAAGAACAAGCGTCAGGCTTACTCCGTCGCTTCCAACGCTGGTGAGCAGACCTCTGCTATCTCCTGGGGTACCGGTCGTGCTGTTGCTCGTATCCCCCGTGTCGGTGGTTCTGGTACTCACCGTGCTGGTCAGGCTGCTTTTGGTAACATGTGCCGTGGTGGTCGTATGTTCGCTCCTACCAAGACCTGGAGAAAGTGGCACGTCAAGGTCAACCACAACCAGAAGAGATACGCCACTGCTTCTGCCATCGCTGCTACTGCTGTTGCTCCCCTCGTTTTTGCGAGAGGTCACCGTGTTGAGAACATTCCCGAGGTTCCTCTTGTCGTCTCTAACGATGTCGAGTCTGTCAGGAAGACTAAGGATGCAGTTGCTGTTTTGAAGGCTGTCGGTGCTAACCGTGATGTCGCTAAGGTTATTGATTCTAAGAAGCTCCGTGCCGGTAAGGGTAAGCTCAGAGGTCGCCGCCACACTCAGCGTAAGGGTCCTTTGGTCATTTATGGTGAGGACAAGGGCCTCGTCAAGGCTTTCAGAAACATCCCCGGTGTTGAGACCTCCAACGTCAGATCCCTCTCCCTCCTTCAGCTCGCTCCTGGTTCGCACCTTGGTAGATTTGTCATCTGGACTGAGTCTGCTATCTCTCTCCTTGACAACATCTGGGGTACTGAGTCTACTCCCGCTGCCAAATCCGGCTTCACTCTCCCTGCTCACATTCTTGCCAACTCTGATGTCACTCGTCTGATTAACTCTTCTGAGATCCAGAAGGTCTTGAGACCTGCTGGTGAGCCCAGACAGAAGAGAGAGAACGTTGTTAAGAAGAACCCCCTTAAGAACAAGCAGATTCTCCTCAGACTTAACCCTTACGCCAAGGCTTACTCCGAGAAGAAGCTTGGTTCTACTAAGGTCCAGAACAAGAAGGCTCCTAAGAACACTACTACTTACGAGGTTCTGCACCAGGCATAATTTTTTTTAATTTTTTTTTTTTTTAGACTAGTGATTCAGCGATAATTTATTGATTGATTTTATTATGTTTATATTACTCTTTTCAAATGATAATACTAGTACTGTAGTAGAAATTTGGTACTGAGAGCTGTTGCATTATATGTCGCCTACGCTCTGCTCACGCATGGAGCAATTTCATTAAAGAGCCAGGCTTTGGAAAGCTGATTTTCTTAGTTTTCTTCTCTTCAGAATTTTCAGGTTTTGTAAAATCGCTATCATTTTTATTCACAACGTTGATTAGTAGACATACTGTTGTAGCAATCACTTTGGTCTTGAAAGCTTCACTGTCCTCATAAACTGTTAACTCAAACCCGCTAAGCGACGCCGCCTCTTTATTTGTATCAGCGCTCGTGAATTTCCACGTCAAGTTATCTTCTGCAGTTTTTTGGCCTGAAGAGAAGAGGAAAAAAGGGTTGTTGTTGGTGTTGTAGGAGTTCATATAGAGATTATGATGTTTGGACTCACCAGATGTTGAAAAGTACAAGTCTGCGGCTGTCTCTGATCTTTTTGGTGTCTTTGGTGCGTCAAAATCTTCATTGTTTGACACGACAGAGCTCTGCCTAGTCCATTTCCCGAGACCCGGGATATTAAATTCTGAGGGACTTAATTTAATTACTTTGAGCTCTTTAGGTGTCGAACAGGAACGATTGTGACTAGAAAACTTGATTTTTCGCGCCTCTGTTATGATTGATACAGGATGATCGCTATTACGATCCACAACAACCATGTCAACAAAGTGATGCAGGTGGTGATCGGTGGTCGGGGATGATGATGGCTTGAGCGTATCTATAAACCGCTGGAGTGATGGATGAAACCTGCGCTCTATGTCATAGAGAATATCAACTTCACAGTCGTTTTCATCCAGCTTTTGGACTTGTAGTAACAATGATCCGTGTACTGTAGCAGGTCGAGCAAAGTAATATCTTGTAACGGCGTCAGACATTGATTATATGAAGCTTAGAATGGTATCTAGCTGATCAACAGTAGAACCTGACAAAATTTAGTAGGAAAAAAATTAAAGTCATGAAGTAAAATAATAGAACAAAATAAAGAAGAGTTTATTGCGGAGCTTGTTAGAGCTTTATAGTATCTGTTTATCGTAATGCAAAACCTTAGTTGTTTGCTCATGATAGCTCGACTTTGTCAAAAGCTGGTATCTAAGTTGACGCTATAAAGCAATTTACAGTTTATGGTTTTTTTTCTTGTATCAGATGGTTACTACCAGGCGGCTGGTACATGACTAAATAGAAATTCAGATTATTGTTCTGACCCCTTCCTTATGTAGACCTATAATCGCGGTGGTCAAGTTCCTCGATTCGTCACCGCACTTCCTCAATTGATGGTCAGCTTAACACCATAGACTGTCAAGGTTTTACCGGCTTGCCCTCCCACTCAATCTAACACACTGTAGTGACGATCATGTCGGGTTTCCCTTGACACACGGACTAAGTTCGTGGAAAATTCGGTGCCATCGAAGTGAATGAAATATATAGTGAATGGCGCATTACCCGCTAAGAGGGTTATTTTTGTTGTATTAATGTTTTCTGTGTATAGTTTTTAAATATTTATAAAGAAAATAAACTGATCATATATATAGACCTATAATCATAGATAACAAGTTTATTGTCTTGACATCAAATAGGTACAAATAAAATTAAAAACAAAATGACATACACCTATAATCAATTTTTCTTTTCAGGAGTAGTCAGTAAAATCGCTGCATAAAGCCTCTTCGGCCAACTTTTATGCAACTCTAATCGGGTCCAGTGATCTCAGCTTTTTTGATTGTACATCTCAGAGGCTGGTTTCTTTGGCTAAGCTGAGAAACCTTTGTTAGTGTCGGCTCAAATCCATAAATTCAGCTTTAATAATTTGGGTGCCAATATAAATAACACTTGCAAGTTGCCACCTGGGCTCTTGTTGCTTTCTCCCACACATGAAAAGACTGAATAATATGCTCTCACAAAAATGCAAGTTGTATGTTGTAGATACCAAAAATAACCATAATTAGAATGCGTGGCCAGTGAATTTTTCTATTGTTTTGTGACATAATGCTAATTGGACAGCATCGGAAGGCAAAATGAGCCAAAGACCATTACTTTAAGACAAGAGCCATACACCAGCACTCTTTCGAGATAGATGGGATTCGGTAATTACCTAATTTTACCCAGATATATGTAATTTTTGGCTAAGAGTGATTGTACATGTGAACTATTGCCATTGGGCAAGTACTAAGCATGTTGAAAAGATTGCAACGCGCACCATTGACATACAGCTCAATAATATGCAGCAGATCAGCTGAATACAAGCAGTTTGGAGCATCAAAACCTTCGACTAAACTACAGCTACATACTATATATAGCTTAAATTAATACATGAGCAAGAACAACCACAGACTTCGCAGGCCTCTTAACACTAACAAAATTTAAGTGAATGCCATTTCCTCTGAAAATGGTGATGAGACTCTCCGAGATATCTTGAAGACTTTCAAGAGAGGTTAATAAAAAAGGTAGCAGAAAGTCCCGAGCTTTTCTCTACTTGTGGAAAGGCTAGTGAAGATAATGAGTATATAATAAATAGAAAACTGAGTTTGAAAGTGTCGTCAAAATGCCCGCAAAAATAGTTACAACGGTTCATCATTTAAAATCGGTCTTGTCGAGGAAACTATAGAAGCCGCACAATTTTTTCTCAACAAGAGAATCTTTTAGGTCTTAAAAAAAAATGGCAACATTAAGAGCAAGCTCCTATAAAATATTTTTTTTTTTTGATTCATCATTCTCTACTTTGAAATTTGATGCTTTTAAAATCTGCCTTGACATTGGGGTTCAGATGCCTGACTGGGGTAGCACTGTGAAGCAGAGTAATGTTATCAAACGCCGTTACAAATATCACTTTTTCAAAAAAAAAAAAACATCGATAACATTAAATTATTTTCAAAAAGGCTTGCAAAATACCACAAACTAGAGATTTGCAAGTCATATAGGGCTTTACTTTTTATGTTGATTACCAAGAGTAAGTCAGCGTTGTCCGGTCGCACTTGGCAATAAGTTTCCTAGAGCGAATGGCTACTGTTAGACGAAAGACAGTAAGTAGTTTCTTTAACATAAAAAGAAAACTAAAAAACTTAATCATAATTTTGGTTCAAAAAAAAAAAAAAAAACTACCTTAAGTTTACTTGAAAATATAAATAATTGTAAATGAACTGCAGGTAGGAGTTAGAGGAATATCGAATGTTGTTGTAAGTATTAGATCATAAGTTTTTAAGTTTGACACTTCGTCTCAATAGTATTGTGCAAATTCTTGTAGCTTTTATTACCCGGCTAACACCAAACCTTCCAACAACATCATCAACTCCAACACGACAAAAACACTCATAGATTTAAGCATTTGTATCATTTCTTTTACACACATAGGGCCACCACCAGCATTGCATAGCCTGTACATTAATATAGATATATACACAAATTATGTCATTTCTGCCTCACTCATCTCATGCTGGCGGTGACTCTGCTACCACCACAGCAGCTCAACTGCCGCGCTGGTCCGACTTGACACAGGCACGCCTGCAACCGACGGGCGAAGCACCATCACAGGAGCTATTTGGCCGCGCAGTAGCGGCTCTACTTGAATCACGGGGGATTGGTACGACGCAGCGCGCATTTGACGTTTTGCATGCGTTAGCGGAGCAGTACCTTGAGGCACTTGTCGCGGAGCTGGCGCGTGCAGCCCGTGTGCAGCGACGAACAGCGCCCGGGGCAACAGACTGTCTTGTGCTGCTGCGACTTGTGGGACTGAATGCGGGTTTGCTTGAAGATGAGCGCGAAACTGAGCAGCGATTCCCAACGATTCTGCCGGAAGCATGGACTGAAATTGAGTTAGGCATGTTGCCAACAGTGGAGCACGACTCCAGCGAGCTGTTCTCTACATCGGGCAGTAGCGCAGCTATCAGCGGCCAGCATTCTCAACATCAACAGCAACAACAACAGCGGCGGCTGGTGCCATCAAGGAAGGACCGCGGCAATCATATACCCGACTGGATGCCAGAGTTTCCGCCCGACCACACATTTATGAAGACGAGCAGTCTACCGGACCGAGTGACCGATCCGCGGGCGCTGCGCGAAATGATTGTGCAAGAGGGACAGCTTGCGGAGCATGCGCTGAGACGGCTCACGGGGGTGATCCGGGTTGACGAGGACGCGGCTACACATGATGAAGACGACGAACCCGCAATTCCCGACGAAACGACCTCATCGGCACTGACAGCAACTACTAGCGGTTATCACAGTTCAGATGAATCTAAGGGCCTTGAAGCTGTGGTGTCAAAGGGGCTGATAGGACTAAATAATTTGGGTGCAGCCGAGCCTGTGTCGCTGAGTGCAGTGGCTCGAGACGAAGACCGCGCATCAGCCACAACCACGTCCACCGATTCTAAGACAATGCCGGGAGCCACGTCAAACAGCACGAGCGTAAATGGAACATCCACTGCAGATGCGGCTACGACGCCACTACCTACTGCGAACCCAGTCGAAGATGATCCCTTTAATATCAAGCACTACCAGCCGACCAGTAAGCGCTTTGACGTTGTCACATACGCAAATGCTAAGCGCCGGAAGCTGCAACAATCATCAGCCACCTCTGCAGCAGCAGCAGCTGCTGCTAGTAACGGTAGCATTACAACCAAGAACAACACCAACGCCCTACTAAGAGATAACAGCCCTGCAGCTCTGCACGCGCGCGCAGAGCGGTTCCACTGGCAGTGTTCGCTGGCCGTCGCGAGCAAGACCAGTAGTAGCAGCGCAACTCCCACAACCATAGACGCCGACATGCTTGAAATAATTGATCATGAGGACCGCGACCCCGCGGGGCTTGGTGCTGCGATCTCGCTGGTTGAGCACGAGTACAATGTAGCGCTCGCCAAGATTCAGCGTTCCAAGGATGCTGAGGCCAAAAAGGAGAGCATTGTTGATACTGGTATTGTCAACTGGGAACGCGACCGCTTTCTCTGGGCATAATAATGGCTCCAGCCAACAAACTTATCAAGCAATTTTTAATTTAACCCCTCTGCTAATTACAAAAATCTGTTTTCGGGGATTGGCGTTTTGGTATTACACAGGCATCATGCATACAAAAATATATTTATTCTTATTTTTAAACGCGAATAGAATCCAAAAAAAGGAGCACTGATACAATGGGTATCGAATAAAAATATTGTTATTAAAGATAAAAAAAAAAGGAATTGCTTAACCAGTAATATAAATAAAAAAATGTTAGAGATTTCTTGTTAATAGAGCTCATAACCAGAAAACGCCTCAATGCCGGGGACCAAGTCCTTCCAAAAATCGTCTGTCATGAACCAGTTAGGGAGGTCTGAGGTTTCAGACCCCGGATCCGCGGGGGCGCTAGTAGGGGTGGTAGTTGCGCTGATACTGTTGCCATTCTCATTGATGGCAGCAGCAGCATGTATCGAGGCAGGCGTAACCCCCAGCGCCGAAACAGGAGCATGGCCGCTGCTGACGAGATTGTTAATACGAGAATTCATGCTATCGTGATTACCCATTCCCACCGTACTGGTGGTAGTGGCAGTGGTAGGAGGTATAGGACCAAACTCGCCAGAGTCCTGCTTGCGCACTTCTGGCACTGAAAGGTGTGTGCCGTAAAAGTGGGGTTGTGACCTCGACGCGGGCGGCGCGCTACCACTTAATCCGTTCAAGTTGGTGCTGCTGCTTTGGCCGCTGCTGCCCGCCGAATTGCCATAGTCCGGACCGGAGTGCGACCAGCCCGTGGCAACGCTCGACAAAATGTCCAAAGGCGAGCCCGGTTGCCGCATGATGCTTTCGGCCGCGGCCACGGCACCACCGTTTCCGACAATAGAGTTGGCGAAGGAATTCATGCTACTTGTGCTAGTGGGGAAATTACCCGTGCTGGTTGGATAAATATTATTATTCACGTTTTGTTGCCGGAATTGCTTGGTACTTTCGGAAAATTTCATGAGTTGAGGAGTGTCAGTAATAACTAACTCTGGCTGTTTCTGAAAAGCCTGCTGTTTGAAATGTTGCTCAGAAGGCTGCTGGTGATGCTGTTGAGTATTATGCTGGGACTGGGGCTGGGGGATGGGATTCCGCTGAGGCGGCTCAATATCAAGGTCCTCGGAGCGAGGGGATAAAGCACCAAAGAGCGCGGTCTTTGTATCTTCCTGCTGCTCAGAGTCATTGAAAAATGTGTTAAGCTGGCGGTCAAAATGACAGATCAAAACATGTAACACAAAGCAAAAGTTAGGCGCAAAGTGGGCAGCCGGGTATTTCTCAATGACCTCCTCAAACTTTTTGATAATAGTATTGATAGGCTCTAGTGACGCCGAGGAAACCTTGCAGATCTGGCTAAAACTTGGGGTTGTCAGATAGAGCGTGCGCAACTTGAGCAGAGTCGATGCGCACACACAGACACGTGTGAAACAGAATATAGGCAGTACACTAACTCTTTCGACCGATAGCGCTGCAATCATTTCGAGACACTTTATCGCGCTTGAGTAACACCAGCCAATGGCCTGCGTTGTATGAATCGTCGCGGGTATGTTGCCAATCGATAGACTGTACTCGGAGAAGGGAACCCGGCCATACTTCTTTGACAGCGGGGCGTACATGACAGACTCATGAAGATAAATCTGAACGACGTGAAGTGCAGTATCCGAGATCGAAAATTCAGAATCCATTTTTCCCGCAATCTCATTGAGCTTGTGCTCAAAGTAGCGGATCAAACACCGCGTTTTTGGGTCGTTGATGTCTGGTGGGTGGATGCCGTCATCAGACTGTAATGCATGCGTAATCTCTTCATGAAGATGGTTGATGCGAGCCACTGATGCCAGTTTCCGATCATCAAAACCGCCATGCTTTTCCAGGTACGAGCAGCACTCTTCAGTATATTTTGACCAGACGAGGTAGATAGGTCGGCGCATTATCATTGAAAGGTTGATGCTTGCGATATAAACACACAGCCACAGCCGCCGGCATTCGTAAGTCTGTGGGTTGAGCAGCAGAAACGGGCGCATCATGCGATCATATCGAATGCCGTTTCCTTGAGGTTCAACGTTAACACCGCCGAGGCCCATCTCAATAGCCATAGTTGTGCACAGATGAGTGATAAGATGGGTTTTCTGATGTTGGCGTGTCTCGGGAGTGTTGAACCAGAGGTTTATCAGTAAAAGGCATTTAAGTAGCTCAAGAGTCTTGTTACCAAGAATCATAGTTTCGTATATGATGGCATCCAGGCACAGATTGTGCAGCGACAGACTCTCTTCAAGCCGATCTTTGCCTTCGATAACAATAGAACAAAGAGACAAAACGGTCAGAAAGAGCATTGGATGGTTGCGGCGCATTTCGTCAACTGTAACGTCGTCACGCAGCTCGACCATACTGTGTTTAGTATTGAAAACGCGTTTATACAATTCGAGACGCTCCGCAGCCCGTTCAGGGGTGATTATACCAAGCGAGATAGCGTCGCATTCATAACTGACACTCTTTATCCGGACCCGTTTCTGCACGTTGGCTAAACGAGCTGCCGAGTTTGCAGACATGATTTTCCAGAGCTTACGCATTTTTTCGCGCACATTGCCAATACTTTTGTAGACTAGGCCATTTTGGGGGCCCAGGAAGTGCAGGCTGTCAGGCTTAGGAATCGATAAGCCCGAATTTGGAAGAGGAGGGTCCGGCGGGTCTAGTGGAATAGGCGCGTGGCTCAGCGGGATGGAAGTGTCAGTAATGCTGCTGGAATCCAGTTTCTTTCGATCTTGTTCTTGTTGCCGCAGAGCAGCAGACAAAACCTCAAGTTTTTTTTCTAGAATGGCAACGCGACTGAGCCGAACGGAAAGAGAGAGAGAGAGAGAAAAAAAAAAATTGTTAGTTCTTAAAACGCCATAAACGCCGGAGGTCACAAAAAAAAAAAAAGAATTCCGGGCCAAAGAATCCTATAGGTAATATTTTTACTTACTTCTCATTCTTTTTGTTGCGCTTCCGAGGGCCGATGTGGAACACGCACTCGTGCTTGCCTTTGACACACCTAACACAAGGCTTGTCAGGGAAAAGAGGATCAGTCGGAATGCATCTGACCTTGAGCGATCGGCAGTGCTCGCAGGCTTTGGCTCGGCGGCCGTCGGCCCTTGCAGCAGCCGGGCTAGTACCGGGGTTAGACGCGGCCATAGATACGAACGGCACGGAGGCCGGGCCTGAAGGCGGCTTTGTGACTCCGGCTCTGGAGGTGCCTCCGATAGTGTTTGTACTCGCGGTGGAGTTGACCACGGGGACGGGCTGGGAGTTGGCGGTAATTTTGGGCGGCTGGAGGAGGGGACGAGAAAAAAACTGACCATAGGCCGTAATTGAAAAACAACAAATGACCTTCGAGTCTCTAAGACAAGGATTATCACTTATAAAGATACTCAAATGGAGAGGAATGAGCAATATACAAGAAAGAAAAGTAAAATTGAATGTGCTTTTTTTTTTTTTTTTTTTCGTTTAATTTTTTGTTGGTTCGGCATCTACCTTGACGATTTTTTTTTTTGAATTTTTGAAATTCCGAAAGTCAAAGTGGTCAGGTGACATCGGTAATAGCAAATGCCGTCGCAAAAAAAAAAAAATACAAAAAATCGAATAGTGGCGTGAAGAGGGGTCAGGACCTAAGATTGAATAGACTGAATAAAAGATACAGTGACCTTTCATGAAAGCAGTATATATACAAGTTATTGGATATATAGACTTACCAGCAAATCAATCTGAAAAAGGTTTGAGAAAAAAAAAGTAATGACTCCGTGTGCAGGCTCAGGGCAGTGTTATGCAAAGGCACGACAGAAAATAAATAATAAGACATACGATCTAAGCATACATCAATAATAAAAGTTATGCTTTATGTCTCATACATATAGTCTCATATTCAAACAACACAATTAGCGTGGTGATTCAGAAAAGTCTTTCCCTGAGTATATTACAATAACTTTTGTAGTTAAGAAGCTTACTAGAAAAAATTCTTATAGTATAGATTTATTCTTCCTATATTCGTAGCCGTAATTCAAGGTTTCTCCTATCTCTGCAGTGCTCTTTATGAGTGGTCACAGCATCAAAAATATCGCCATGACAACCATTCTTACCACAACTCTTACTACCATTAATACTTTATGAAACCTACAAATCAATCAACCCATAAATAACTTTTTTTAATTGATAATACTGGCAAATATTTAGTTGTGATATAACTTATTTATAGTCTTTGCGAGCCTTGACAGAAGATTTCAGAGCCATGTTTAAAAAAATTGTGTCTAATTTCCTATGACATGTATACATACTACTTAAATATCATATAGCATCAAAGTAAAAATTAAAAAGAAAACAATTATCCATTAAAGTGTAGGGTGCGTTCCACTATTGATTTTTGATCATTACATTGAATTGATATGAAAATTATAGGCCTCCCAAACTAAAATCAATTCGGCATGGCTTCAAATAAAAGAAACCAGAGCAATATGGAAAGTCGGAGACCCACTTGGCGATATCAGTACTCTTGATACCTTAGTTCTTTTGTGCTACCGGAATACTCATCATTTTTTCTCGAATTTTTAATAGTAGCAAATGTGTGTGTGCGTGTTTAACTTTGGATCATTTATTGTTGCTATTGTTTATTAAAATTAGTTAATGCGTCGTTGATCATGTCGCTCATTAGTAGCAACATCACAAGGGCGAGTATTTATACCTACTGCCTTCCTCAACCTCATCTTTTGAATTTTGGTTGTTTATCATCCTTCTCACTTCATGAAACGTGAATAGAATGAACGTTTACTCCACATTTTGTTAATCACGTCTACTCTCAAGACCCTTTCAAGTACTCTACTACTATTCCCGTTCCTTCCCATACACAGCCTTGCCATTCCACTCTACCAATAATGGAGTTTTTCTCCTTCCAGAAAAAACAAAAATTCAATGGTAGTTACAGCCCTATCCACAAAGAAGCCAACTTCTTTGCTGGATCGTCCTTCTCTCGGTCACCAGAGGCGTCGGAGCTGCCACCGCCCGTCTTCAAGCACCGGAATGCCTGTCTAAATCAGACGCATGTAGACCCCAATCCCACTCTTCATGCTAGTAAAATCAAATCTGAAAACCACCACCACATTGATCTTACCAGCGAGGACAGGAGCCCCGCTGAAGATTCCCATGAGCTAATCTTTGATATCACACACCTATGATTATTCCTTAACGCCGTTTTGATTTTCTATGACTACCTCAAAGCCTTGTTTTCCATGCAATTTTCTGAGCTTTTGAATATAAATAATAAAACGCTTGTAACTTTTCATTCATTAAACCGTCTATTTGACTTCGTAAGCACGCTTGATCAGCGAGCCCAGCTGCTCAAAGTGCAGCGCCTCATTCGCAACAACGGGCTTGGCCTCGTTCTCCTTGTTGGCAGGGATGACGACACTGGTGCCCTCAATAGTCCAGCCAATGGTCTTAGTTACCCACTCCTGGAACTTGTTGCCAGAAAGGTTAACCCACTCCTCAAGCACAGTAACAGGCACCCGGCGCGCAGAGATCTCAACCGTTTGTGAAATGGACTTGCGCAGCGCCGTCTCAAAATCAACCACATCAGCCACTAGATCGGCATAGGAGTCGTCACTCTCAAAGAGCGTCCAGAACTCGGCAAACTTGGAGGCATCTAGCAGCTTGAAAAGACCAAGCAGCTTATTAACGTTCTCAGCAAAGCTATCCAGGTACCGTTCGGCCTCCTCTTCGCTCTTAGCGCCCTCTTTCTTGTTAGACTTGACAACCTCGCCAACGTAGGCCGGTAACAGGTGCAGGGCAAGCATGAAATCCGACGACCAGAATCGGACAACTCCCTTGACAAGAATGTTGATGACGGTTTCTTCGTCCCGGGGAATCTCTGTGTTGAATTGATACAGTTTCAGCAGCGCAAGGTTAGCCTCAATGTCAAACGTGCCCTCCTTACACTGGGTAGCCACGTAGTTGTGGAAAAGCTCAAGGTTCTGGACGTTGTAGCGGCCAAGACCCTCGAGAATAGCGTTGATGTTCTCGGGCCGAGAAGCGGGCTTAGATGTGAGTGTGTTTTCCATTGTGTGAGTAATGTGTTCGTAGTGGGGGTATTGATCGATCAATCTCAGACCTGTATCTGCTTGGCTGAGGGTGGAGGAGGTGAAATAAAATTTTTTCGGCGATGGGAAAGACCAGCGCGTATATCAAGGGCTGATGTATATATGGGGCTTTGTTTAGATCACGTGTAGGGCTAGGGCTTCCCACACTTTTTACATTGTGGAATCTGCGTTCGCTGGGTTGACACGCTCAATTGACCGCCCGCTGATTTTTTTGGTTGAGCTTTGATTGGCTGGTCCCGTCGACCACGGCGACTTTTTGCTGATTTTTTTCCTTTTCCTTTTCCCTCCTCTTTTCCTTCCTTCCCATCGATCACGACCCCAGATCACACATACACACACACATACACACACACATCACCTACAAAATGGCAGGCGGATACACTAGATTTGGACCTTTACCCAAGCCCCATGTCAGCCGGATTCACAACTTCATCGCCAAGGGCCTAGGCGCGACCATGTGGTTCTGGATTTTCTACCGTGTGAGAGAGGTAAGTAGCGCTCTTTCTTGTATGCCGTCACTCCCAGCTAACATAATAAACTAAAGGACGGTGGTGTTATGCTCGGTCTGAGACACCCTTGGGACCATGGCAGCGGTCACCATGAGGTTGAGGACGCCAAGGAGGAACACTAAACGGGATACAGCATTTTTATTATTATTTTACTATCATTTAATCAAAGATTTCATTATGTTTTATTACACGAAAAACAGCGCAAGGTCGCTACAAAGTTTTTAGTTTTTGTCGAGAATGCTCATTTTTCTTTCGACAGAGCTTGCTCATTGAACTCGGTTTCTTGTTCGGCTTCTTCCTGGGTGTACTGTTGTGCTAAAGCTTTGGTCTGCTCCAAGTACGCTTCGAGCTCGAGAAGCTCTTCAGAGCTTATGATGCCTTCCATCTTAGCGTCAATAGCGTCGAGCATCTGCTCTAGTTGCTGGTTTTTCAAGGTTAGATAGGTGGATTGCGGAGATTGTAAGAGTGGCTAGGTACGTACAGTCGCCGTGGCCTCAGCCTCAGTGAGCTGTTTGTAAGTCTCCGCAATGTCAGCGGGCGCAGCGCCTAGTGGGCTTTCTTGGGTCATGTTTGTGCGTAGTAGGGGGGTTGTTCCTGGATGAATGTCGGTGTGGGGGTTGCGCGCAGTGAAGGAGGAACCGACTGGCAGCTCGGGAGGTATTGACTTTTTTTTTTCTGGATTTTTTGATTTCGATTTTTGATTTTTATCTGATTTTGCTTAGATTGTAGTCTAGCCAGAAACGACAATTTTTTTTTTTCATAAATCCGCCTACGTAATGCAATTGAGACGTATGACTAAGCGGATTTTCCTAAATTTCAAACGACGTGTCCGCGGCAGCTCCCCCCTTCAAAACTTTTAGTGTCGACAATTGCATCTACCTTCACCTCTCCCCACTAATCCCATTCTATCGGCCATTTAAGATGAAGCTACAACTCAATAGTATGGTGGCTGCTGCCGCCGCTCTTAGTATGGCACCTTCCTTAGTTCAGGCGCGATCTGCGCATGGCTTGGACAAGACTCTCGTTCTTTTCGACGAGGGTACGCACCAGGAACGTTACAGCACCTTCTTCGCTGACCTGAAGGAGCGCGGCCTTGAGCTTGATTTCCTCAATGTGAAGGACACTGCTGATTTTGATCTTATTGTGGATGGTGAAAATGAGTATGACAACCTGCTGGTTCTGCCGACCAAAGTCAAGTCGCTTGGCCCCAAGCTTAAGGCTGGCACCCTGCTCGAGTTCTTCAATAAGGGCGGTAACATTTTAGCTATTACCAACGCGGTCTCATCGCCCGAGTCCCTGCGCGAGCTCCTCAATGAGCTTGAGATTTCAGTTGCGCCAAGAGGCTACCGCGCAATTGACCATTTTGACTACGATACTGCGGACGAGATCAAGCACGACGTGATCCAAGTTTCTGAGCGGGCCGACAGTAACATCCTTGGCGCTGACAAGTTTCTTTACCGTGGCTCTGCCGCTTATCTGGGTAACAGCAACCCTCATGTTATTCCTATTGCTCATGGTTCTAAGACCAGCTACGCTTACGACGCCGCTGACGATGGACTCGCTCTACAGACACCCTGGGCCACTGGCACGCAATTGTACTACGTGGCCGGCTTCCAGGGCAACAACAATGCCCGCGTCGCGTGGGCTGGCTCCAGCGACCTTTTTTCTGATGAGTTTTTTGGTCTTAATGCTGAGAACAGAAAGGCTGCAGCTGAGCTTTCCAAGTGGGCGTTCCAGGAGAAGGGCGTGTTGAAGCTTGAGTACACTCAGCATGAGGCCGTTAACGAGACGGCCGAGTGGTCAACGACGAGTGGAAATGCCCTCTACCACGTTAAGGAGAACATCAAGTACACTGCTGCCTTGTCACAGTGGGATGGTGAGCGCTGGACGCCTTATGTGGCTGACGATATTCAACTTGAGTTTGTCATGCTCGACCCTTACTACCGACTTACTTTTGGCGCGCCTGTTGAGCAGACCGCAACTGCCGCTGTCTACGTTGCCGAGTTTAAGGTGCCTGACCAGCATGGTATTTTTACGTTCAAGCTGGACTACGAACGCCCCGGCCTGACGTTCCTGCGTGACCACAAGACCGTCACCGTCCGACATACTGCCAATGATGAGTGGCCGCGTAGTTGGGAGATCACTAACTCGTGGATTTACATGAGTAGTTTCCTTGCCATGCTTGGTGCCTGGATTGTGTTCGTTGTCTTTTACTTGTTTACCGGTAAGGGTGGTGAAACTTCCACTTCCAAGACCAAGAAGAACAACTAGTTTGTGCTTGCATGAGTAATATATGTAAATATATCTGGCAACAAGAAAAAAAAAATAGAAAAAAAAAATTGAAATATTGGTTGAATCAAAATTAGATCATGAAAGTATATATAGATGAAAATTGAAAGAAAGAGAAAAAAAAAATGTTATCTGATGGCAATGTAGCCCCTTTCCAATCTTATTGTTACTGGTTGGACTGGACAATCTGGACATTGTACTGCTTTTGCCACTTGCGGAGCTCATTCTCAGTTTTCTTCATGTCAGCGCGAAGGGTATCGATAACCTGGGTCAACCCTTGCGAGTTGGTCTGCAGCGCTGGGAGCACCTCCTTGACAGTCTTCTCAACAAGCACACCGCCAATCATGCGAAAGCACTTGCGTTCAGCGGGAGTATCTTTCAACGTATCAACAACAAGCCTGGATAGACAAAAAAAAATTGAAAAAAAGGGACACGGATGGATTGGTTAGCCTAATATCATTCGATGGGGGAGTAAAACTATGAAAATTGAAAAAAAAAATAAATAAAATAAACATACTTGTGCTCATCAAGCTCAGATTCAAGCTCAGAAATCTTGGTCGACAGCTGGGTCAGCGTTGACTTGAAGGTGTTGTACTGCTGCTGGAGCTCTGTGGTGGATTGATCTGTGTTAGCTCGTGAACCAATGACATAAAAATATACCATAAATAAAAAAAAGAAAAAAAATGCAAAAGTCACCAAAATAAAAGCAAAAAATTTTTCAATTACTTACCAGCATTGGGGGGTCGTGCGGACGTAGAAGGAGCAGCAGCGGCTGTGGACATAGCGAAGGGTGGTGATGATGATCTGGGACAAATAGAGCGGAGGGCTGAAGTTGTTGGTGGCTCGGAGGGAGGGTTTCTGATTCTCTTGTTCACTGGGCGTTGAGTGGGAGAAGAAGCACTAGAAATTTTCACGCTACGCGTTTTTTCACACACACATATCTATACACATCTAAGCCGACGACTTTATTAACGGCAACAACCACCACTTACACCACCACAATCGTCGCAGAAACCAAGTTTTGGGGAATTTTTACAACACCACGGCGTGAAGTACGGTGGTAGAGACATGAGAGCGAGCAACAAATACCAGCAGATTCGCAAGGAGACGCCACGCAGCGCGCCAGGGCGTGGCACCGCGCAGGCGACCGGCGTGGTCCGTCACTTTGCTGGCAAACGCAGCGCCGCCGCGGTCTCAGACAGTGATGAAGACGATGCTGACAATGATCATGACGAAGAAGAGGAAGAAGAAGAAGAAATACACCAGGACGATACATCAATATATGCCGGCCAAGAGGCGGATGAAAATGACCAGCTGCAACAAGTAGAACTTGAGACGGAGGAAGAAGAGGCTTTAAAACCAAAGATGATGATCAAGCCAATTACAGCCAAAATTGCCAATAGACCTCCGGAGCCGCCAGTAGTCAAGGCGACCCCCGTGCCAGCTCAGCAGACACCCATGCCAAAGCCATCAATAAAGGCGGCTCCGCTACCAGAATCCTCTTCCGAAGAGGAAGAAGAGGATTCCGAGGAAGAAGATTCGTCGTCTGAGAGCGACGCGCCTGTACTAGTCAAACCTACGTTCATATCCAAGGCTAAGCGAGGGCAAGCGGCCGCCAGCAAATCTGTGGCTGCCGCGAGCAACAAGCCCGCTGCTACTGATGCTGCTGCCGCCGCCAAGCGCAAAGAGCAGACGCTGGCCCTGGCCGAGCACTCACTACAGCACCAAGCAGACCTGGAGGCGTTGCTGCAGCAGACTACCGCGCTGGACGCCGAAATCGCAAAAGTTGATGACACTGACGACACAGACGCCGCGGCGGAACGCGCGGCGTGGCGGCTGCGCGAGCTGGCACGGCTGCAGCGCGACCGTGAAGCTCTCGTGGAGCGCGAGCGCGCGCGGGAAGAACTTGAAGCGCTGCGCGAGGGCACTACCGAGCAGCAGCGTGAGGCCGAGGCCATTGCCCGCCACCGTCGGCAAAAGGAGGAAGAGGAGGAAGAGAAAAAGAATGCCGGGGAGGATAAATCCAGCAGCAACTACATGCAGCGCTATTACCACAAAGGCGCTTTTTTTCAAGAGGATGAATTCATCAAAAACCGCGACTTTAGCGGCGCCCTGGAGGATGACTACCGCGATAAGCGCGCTTTGCCAAAGGCGCTGCAGGCGCGTACTAGTGGCGAGGTGGGACTGCGCGGGCGAACCAAATACCGCTCGCTTGCCGAGGAGGACACAAGCCGAGGGGCGCTCTGGGACGTGGCGACGCGCGGCCCGCGGCCCCAGAGAGATTGCGACGACGAGCGGGAGGACAGACACCGCCACCGCAAAGAGGCTCACGAGCCGCGGGATCCTGAGGGTGAAGAAGCCTACCGGAGACGCCGCGACCTGTAGGGTAAAACTGACTTATTTTAAACCAGCTATGCAGCCTGTTTTTAATGCCATGGTCCTTTTTTTTTTTTTTTTCCTACAAAAATTCAACAAGACCCAGGGTCGGTAGTGGCTCTCTGAGTCCTGACCTTTTCTTTAGGCCAATTGGCTCAGCCCTGGGGTTACTATCCCTGTTTACAGATTTTTATAATGTTTCTAGGTTTTATTTTTTTCCTTTTTTTTTTTTTTTTTTTTTTGATAACAAGATCTTTGAGGCTGTTAGTCTTACACAACAACGACTAAGTATGAACAATTTTTTAGCCTTGAGGTTTTTGTTGTTATTAAGATAAAAGGGCCCCTGTACATAATCACATTCTACTAAATTATTTATTTTACCTTTTTTTTCTGACAACTAATTAATTATTTATTCGTGACAGTACCGTCATTGCCTGTCTAGCTGGAAACCCGAACATCCTATTAATGGGGATGTATACTTATGATTGGTGGTGTTTGTAGTAATTTGCTCATGAGACATATACCGTGAGAAAAAAAAATAGACGTAGGCAACCTGCGACTTATGAGGAAGGCCCATGATCGACACCTCCTTCCTTCCCCC
>JAJMRT010000300.1:7570-28930 GCA_030558065.1 Geotrichum phurueaensis | reverse complement strand
CCAAAAAAAAAATAGAAAAAATTAACAAAAAAAATTAAAATATATAGAAATCCCTACATTTCTTCTTCACATCAAGCGCAGTTTATCATCAGCAAAACTTTGCTATCGTCCTTTTGAATTACTATTTTAGTATTCTAGCATTTGCCTACACGTAACAACTAAAACGCGATATTTTGACAACTATCGCTCTTCGCTACAAACACAAAAAAACAACAACAAAAAACACATTTTCATACCTCACAATGAGTTCTGGAGATGATGCTACCATCACCACTGACAAGCGTGGCCGCGGTCGGCCTCGGAAGTACCCGATAGGCCAGTCGCCTTCGGAAAAGCTCAAAGCCGCACGCGAAAACGGCCTTCAGCGCGGTCGCGGCCGCCCCAGAAAGATTCCAATCTCCGACATTGACGCGCCCGCGCAAATCTTGTTACCTCCGCTGCAGTCACCCGACGAGGATGATCTTGACGCGATACTTAACGACCGCTCGGCGGCAAGAGTGTCAGCAACACCATCTGTCACAGCTGTCGCGAGCGAGCAAAAACGTGGTAGAGGCAGACCGCCCAAGCACAAAGTCAATCCTGAGCAGGAAGAACAACTAGTGCGATCAGCTTCCAAATCAAAGGTTGCCAAGGCCTCATCCAGAAAGTAAAAGAAAAAAAAGAAAGAAAAAAAAAAAAAAAAAAAACTGGACAAAGATTTGAGCCCCTCGCGACGGGATAATTGGTTTAACTACAGATAGGTCCATGAAGAATTAAGACCACCACCAACTCCCGTATACATACTGCCTCTCAGCTTTGCCTGCATCTCTATCGCCTGTGTACACTCTGTTATTTGTACATGTAATCACTGCTCTCGGCATCTACTACTACTCTATTTTCCTCCTCGCTTCCTTAGTTGTCATGCCTGAGCGGCACCCTCGTCCACGACCTTGAAACCGATAATACAATACGATATCAATTACATCGATCACCATTTATATTTTTTTTTAACTGTGTCTCCTTTATTTATATATTGACAAATCTCAAAAGAAAAAAAAAAAAAGAAAGAAAAAAAACAAAAACAAAACGAGAACAAACTCCATTTCTCCATGAATTACGCCAGCTAGAAACGCGACTCATTGCTGCTGCTGCTGTACCTTTCAGCAAGGGTGGTTCTCAAATAGTCCTGGTTTGCTTAGATACCGGGACGCGCGTTTAGCACGTGCTGACTGCTGTGACGCGAACCTTTCTGAAATAATTTAAAATGGGTTTTCGATTCTTTCATCCCGTTGGGAATCGAGGTTGAGAAGGTTTCTCAATTGGTCGTAAGGGTATAGAGTTGACACACAAAATAAAATAAAAAAAACGAAAAAAGAAACGACGTTATAGCGAATCGAAACAACGTAAAATAAAATAAAAATTAGCACCATGTAGTTACGCTTTGTGACTTGGTAGATAAAATAATTAGGGCTTTTGAAGTGGGTGTAAGTTAGGGCTTTTTTGGCCATAAGAGTTTCCCATTTGGGGAATCAACCGTAACGCTCGTGATAGTGAAAGCAACCAGCAGGGAGTGTCAACTCTTTTTTCTCGCGTTGGTTTTCGTCCTTCCAACGCTGACTGTTCAATTACATAATGTAAAATAGACCCTTACCCCAATGCTAATTTTACATAAGCAATAGTTACCCGTACTTTGCGTTGGGAAATTTTGATTCAGCGTTGACTGGGTGACACCAGCAAAGTTCCTGTGTGTACCTGTGTTCAATTACTATGGTGATTTTAACTATGGGATTTTATTTTTTTTCTATACAGTGAAAATTTTTTTTATTTTCAATTTGAATTTTCTCAATTTTTTCCCTTCCTTTTTTTCCCTCTCTTCCACCCCCCTTCTCACATTACCTTCTTGGTGACGACTTACGAAGACCACTTTTTAATTCATAAACAATGGGTAAGTGTTGATCGATTACTACGACGACGAGACTATGACGAAGAAGGGAAGATTTTTTATTTTTTTAAGAAAAAAATACGACAAAGTGGAATGGCAAAGGGATAGTTTTATTCGACTGATTAAAAGCACGGATATGTTTTATTATTATGGCGGATTGATCTTTTTTTTTTTAAAACAAAAAGGAAGATTTTTTTGACCGACGGAAATAGTTATTACCATATACAAGTTATAAACGATGCTTGACAAATCATATTCGATACTTGATGGACTAAACATACGACTGAATCTCCCACTAAATTGTATCGCTGTTATAGAGCTTTGACTTAGCGACGTCTTTACAATGATTTCATTTGGCTTGGTCTTTCGCTGGAACCAGGTGCAAACATATTCTTACGAAACTAAAAAAGGGTGTTCACCAAGTTGATGACTGAAAACCCTTCAATTTTTTTTCCTTGACGGTACGATTCAACTTTGTAACTGATTATGCGACGCTCATTTTTTTTATTTTTTTTTTATCTATGATGCTGGATCAGTTGATATTTACTTTTGTTTGAAATCGACTTAGACTCGGTGATCTATACCAGCTCTTTTATTTTTTACTGCGACTACTCGGTACCTGCTTCCCCAAGCTATCTCTAGTCATCATCTTCGTCATGTCCTTACGTCTGTTTTTTCCCCCCCTAATACCTCCAACACTAACAATTAAATTTTCTTTCTTTTTTCAGCTATCGCTAAGAACTACGCCCTTCAAAAGAACCACTTCCGTAAGCACTGGCAGGAGCGCGTCCGCACTCACTTTGACCAGGCCGGTAAGAAGGTGAGCAGACGTACTGCCAGAGCCAAGAAGGCTGCCCTTGTTGCTCCTCGCCCCCTTGAGCTGCTCAGACCTATTGTCCGTGCCCCCACCATCAAGTACAACCGTAAGGTCCGTGCTGGTAGAGGTTTCTCCCTTGAGGAGCTCAAGGCTGCTGGCATTGCCAAGAAGCAGGCTCTTTCCATCGGTGTTGCCGTTGACCCCCGTCGCCAGAACCGCTCCGTTGAGGGCTTTGAGGCCAACGTTGCTCGTCTCCAGGACTACAAGAGTAAGCTGATCCTCTTCCCCAGAAAGGGTGCTTCTGCTGCTGAGGTTGCTGCTGCTGCCCAGGTTTCCACCGCTGCTGTCTTCCCCATTGTCCAGGCTGCTCCTGAGACCGCTCCCCGTGCTATCACTGAGGAGGGTAAGGCTTTCAAGGCATACCGTGCTCTTCGTGAGGCCCGCTCCGATGCCAGATACAAGGGTATCCGTGAGAAGAGAGCCAAGGACAGAGCCGAGGCTGAGGCTGAGAAGAAGAAATAAACAACTTGATAATACCAGAGTAGTCATCATTTTTCCCCCCCAGTCCGTTTGGTCCTTTCCATTTTTTTCGGTTATTTTTTTTATTGCTATTATTATTGGACCACGGTAAAATGGCTATTCTTCACTATTATTATTATTGTTATTATTATTATTGTTTATTGACTTTTTTTTTCAAAAAAAAAGAAGTTAAAAAAAAAAATGTTATTATGTTGTCATTCATGTAATTATTGTTGGAAATGAAAATCTCAATAAAAAAAAAAAAATAGCAAAGCCATGCTTGCTCGGTAATTATAAAAAATACTATTGCGGATATCTCTTAAATTAATCAGGGACTTTTGATAATGATCTTTTTGATTATCTTGTATATTGGCACAGAGGGAAAGCTTGTAAACACCTATAATTTTTTGAGATGGTGAGTGAGAGGATATATACGGATATTGGGAAATTACAAAAAAAATACAAAAGGGCAAAGGGCGTTTAATATAATTACCCAATGTTAAGAAAAAAAAACAACAACAACATACAAGCGCCAAAGAGTATGAACGACAATCAGAAGAGAGAGAGAAAAAAAAATTAAACAAAGAAACAAAAATTAAAATGAAGAGACTATGAAAAAAAAAAGAAACGATTAAATGAAATTAAAAGGGCTGACGAAATTGATTGAATGGTGTGAACTTGTGATGAAAATGGTTCGAATGAGAGAGAGTGAGGCACTTATGACAAAAAAAAAACAAAAAACAAAAAAAAAAGAAAGAACCATTTCAGAGACAAGACCGTTACTTCAACTGCTCAGCTACTGCCACCGTTGGAATTCCCTTTCCCCCCTATTTTTAACGGCGATCAAAACCCGTGAGTGTCCACATACCGTTGTTGGTCAGGAGACAGCCCAGTGCCGGCAGCAACTCGACCTGGAACGCGTGGTAGGGGAACTGCTCGCCATCAAAGGAAAGATTACCCTTGGCTCCGCTGGCCCGGGGGACCAGGCGGTAGGCCTCGGCCTTGGAGTATTGGATGAAATCATGGTAAATGTGCGTGCCCGTTTCCATCCCCGCGAGCATGCGAATGGCTTGGGGCCGGCTCATTTGGCTCGTGTTGGTGATGAAAATGTCCATGGTCCCGTCAGTGGGCAGCGTTGCGGGGAACATCATACAGTCAGATGAGACCCAAGGCATTTTGCCACAGTACATGATTGACAGGCTATCGGTATCTGGAATCTTGACCCAGTCAGATGGCACTGGGTCATTGACAGTGCCAAAGCGTGGCGTTAGCAAATCAAAGGTCTCCCCGCGGCTGCTCTTGCCGCTACTACTGCTGGTAGCCGGAGGCTGATCGTAGTTAATCTTTGAACTCAGCGTTGCCGTCGATGCCGTAGCAATATTGTCGTGGTGCTGCTGCAGACTCTGAATGTAGTGATTCTTAATCTCATCGGCGGTCTCGTGAGAGTACTTGATGTAAATGTCGCAGGGATACTCCCTGCCCTGCAGCGTGTACTTGAGCACGCCGTAGACAAAGCGCGTACCGCCCATCCACCGCAAATGCTCGGTGCCCAAATCCGCGTCGGCAATAATGCCAAATGTCTGCGACAGGAAAGATAAGTGCTGGCTGTCGTCTTGCGAGATGAGCATTAGGTCCACGGGAATGGGCACGCCCTTGACCATCCCGAGCGACGCCATGGTGGGGCTACTGTTACCGTTGATGGAGTTAGCCACCGAGTTGCCAGACCCGCATGGCAGCTGACAGAGCGCCAGCTTGGCCAGAGCCTCGCGGGCATCACCTTGGCGCTTTGCCAGCCCGTTAATAAACTCATGAGGCGTGCCGTCGCCCGAGCAACAAATGACGGCATCATACTTTTTAATGTCTGGCGTATCGCGCGCAATCTCGAGCGCATGGTAGCGATGCGTCGTGACAATAACCGTTGTCTGGCAGCACGCCAGCTTTAAAAAGGGCGCGCATACGGCTTTGTAGATTTCCTCGCCCTTGCCAGGGCCACCCTTGGGATTGATGAGCACAAGAAAATGCTTGTTGCGCTTGGTGTTGGCGTACGCGCGATTGAGAATGGTTGCAACGATAGTGCCTTCCTCAGCAGTGTCAGCTGCTGACACACCCCCCTGCGGCGAATCTTTCGGTAACAAGTTATTCAAACTGTCGGCAGACGTGCGACCCAGTGTTGGCTCTAGTTCTGGTGTCGGCTGGGGCTGAGTTGAAATGGGGGAAGTGAGCTCGTTATTGGTCACGAATTTGACCGTGATCGTCTCCGGGTTGAGCGTGAGTTTGCCGGTCTGATCTGCATAGGAAATCTTGACAACAATGACCTGCGTGGAATGATTGTGCTCTATCTGCTCTGCCCACAGAATATTATAGTAGGGAATCACCTTGGAGCTCAATGAGCCAAAACAGGAGCCCAGACATTCGCCGTTACTGTCTATAAGAATTAAACGTTAGCTACTGATCGGCAACAAAAAAAAAAACAAAAAAACATGGGTTCTGGAAAAAGCCAAAGTCTGGCAACAGCGTAACGGGGTAGAAAACGGCCAGGGTTTTGTGGTTATGGTTGAAATTAAGCATTTCTAACCAGTCAACAACGAAAAACTCTCGAAACACCACCCCGGAGGTACCAACACGGCTATATCTACTACTTACCCTTAAAATTAAGCAGATGGAGTCCGTCTTCAGCCAATTTGGCAATGTATATTGAGGGCGATGCCATCGTATTATCTTATAGTAAGCAAAGAAAATGGAATAATGGCAATCTCAAAGGACTCTTTCAATAGCGAGAGATTTAAAAACAAAAAAAAAAGGGAGAGGAAAAAGAAGAAATGATTACCGATAGCAGGTAAATAAAAGAAGTGAACGAAAGAGAAAAAAAAAAAATAAATAAAATATATCACTTTTTTTTTTTGAGAGATTAAAAACTACAGACGGCAGATTTTTCAAAATATCCTGAGCCAACTGGACCGGTTCAGGTAAAATAGGTCTCCAGCCGGCTACAGATACTGACAAGTAAACAGTGCACGTCATGTTCTGACGCGACCAAGGCACCCGGCGCGGACCGACTATTTCATCATAAAAAGAAAAAACAACCCAAGAAAAAAAAAATAAAAGCAATTGATCAACAGTAGAAAATATAATAATGATGAGAACTAAAAAAAAAAAAAATATTAAGTACAAGCCTAGCCGATGAGTTGCATACCTACATGACCAGGGTCGCATCATCAGGCTTATGGACAAGCCTATACGACATGGAAGAGACATAGACAAGCTTTTGCGCATCCTGCTTCAGCACGAAAACAGCCGAGAAGGTCATGACGTTTTTTCCGCGCTCGGTGCCGATCTTGACCTTGCCGGACGAGTTGAGAATGAACTGCGGTCCGTTCGTGGCCGCAGACGGCGACGGCACCGGGTGCACGTCAAAGCTCGTCACCGTGTGAGCAGATGTCGGCATCCGACTGTACATCTCGAGAAAGGCGTCCTTGCCGCCAATCGGCGTTCCGTTCCACACTATCGCGCTGTCCGGGAGCAGAAACTTGGGCAGGTTTTCGCGAAACTCGTCGAGAGCCTTGAAGAACTGGTTTTGAAAACTTTCGGCGGCTGCAAGAAAAAAAAAGGAATAACAGTTTCTCCGTTAGATTTTGATTTCTCTAAACGCGCTTTGATCCCAATAAAATAACAATAATGATAAATAAAACATACCTGAGATAGACGCAGTCACAATTTGTTGGATGTCATTCTTGAGCCCTTAGTAAGTCAGTCAGTCAGGAGGACATAGCAAAGCAAAAAAATAGTACTTACACTCATGCTGGTGTTTATTAAGAAGTCGGGTACTGAGAAGTTGGCCGGGTTAAGTCAGTCGGTGAGAGTTTGAGGAAGAGGGAACCTTCGCTGTCTAAAATTTTCCAGCCAAAAAAAGACAGGGTTGGGGTTGTCAGTATCACAGACAATGAGTTGTTCATATAATTAAATTTATAAAACGAAAAAAATATACAGTGACTTATAACGCATCAGTATAATTTATTTCAGCTAACTAACTAAAAAAGAATAAAAGGTTTAATAGTTTTTTTTTTTTTTTTTTTTTTTTTTTTTTTTTAAATACAGTTTTTTTTCATTAAAACTTAAACTTTTTGAAGCATGACAGAAAGAACGCAGAATTGATAATAACCAAGTAAAGCACGCATTTACAAATCATGAATTTGGGTGTATTGAGTAGACTGTAAGTAACACTGAATTTACAATTAAATGGTATCCTAACTACTAATGTGACCAAGATGACCGGCCCATAACCATTCATCAGGATACTACCGCCAGCAACCAAGAGGTTCGTTCCTACTGCTGGATATAGGTATCAGCATGCAGGCCCATTTCTGCAGCCAGTATACCCAAAGAATAGCGTGTAAAATTTTTAGCATCTAATTTTTAAGGCCTCTGGTGACCAAAACCAGATCTAATGGCTTGCCATCTTCACGCTCGAGACTGTCCACCAGCACCAGTTCCAGCTGACCTTCGTACACCTTGTACCATTCCATGCCACGCACATAGCCCTGAGGTGTCACGTAAAGCGTGCCCTGAATATGCTGCACAGTAGCATCCCGTTCAAGCTTGGTTGTATCAGAAGAACCAGACTCGGCATAAGTCAGAGAAACAATTTGCTTGCCAAATTCGCATTTGGTGCCGTCAAATTCCGGCGTCTGAATATAACTTTCGTCATCATCAAGGTCAAAAGAGTCCAGCACTGTCTGGTCAATCCCAAGCCCGGTCCACTCGACTGCTGCTGCGCGCGGAAGGCCACTGACGCGAACAACAAACATGGGAGTCTCCACACCACTCATGTCCTTGTACTCGGCCCAAGCCTTGCGCGCCACTGCACCGGCAGCCTCGCTACTGACAACTGCTGCAATATTAGCAAACGCTTCACCTACGCCAGCCAGCGCTCGGCGGACCCGTTGGATATGCTGCAAACTAAGAACAGCCTGCAGCAAGGTGTTTTCCGCGGGGACAAGCTCCATTGACGCCGGGATGAGCGGGATCTGGCCAGCAAAATGTGCCACGCCATGGGCACGTGTTGCCTGCGAGTAGGGTCCAATATTGGCAGGCGCCCAGTAACTGCGGCCTTGTACGTGAATGCCTGTTTTGGTGTGATCTTGATCAGTAAAAGTTAGCGATAGCTGGAGCCGCATCTTGTTGATAATGTTGGAGGATTCAATACACACACGCGCAGGCGGAAGTGGTTCCGTAAAGTGTTTGTTATAAATTGCATTGACAGTCGCAAAATCCGACATTGAGCTAAGCACAAGGCTCGCAGAAGTGTACTGACTAGTAGATGTAATGTTGTTGGCTTTTTCAAACTCTGTCAAAAGGGCAAACAGAGCAGTAGCTTCTTTCTCTATAGATTCCTCTTTAAACTCAGCGGGGGCTGTCAAGTTGTAAACTGCATTGGAAGATCTAGCTTGTTTGATTTCAGTCTGGCCAATTTCCTTGAGTGATAGTGAATCAATAGAAATGCCATCTTCTGCCTTGTAACCTTCTAACATGTCAAGGATATCCTGAAATTCAGGCTCCAAGAGCTCAGGCACTTTGATATTATCTTTCCAACTCTCTAGATTATCAATGCCAAATGCGCCATCGGTTTTCTCCACAGTGTCAAAGCCACCAAACGTCAAATGATAAACTTCATCCTTTGAGGATCCCACTACCGACTGTAATTGAGCTTCCAGTCTGCGTGTGAAAAGCGGCGAGTCGACCACCAGCGTCTCGTATTCTCCGCCTTCGCCGCACAAGTGCAGCCCAAACATTCGGTTCATCTTGACAAGCTCCGCTCGGATCTCAAGTAGACTTCGGCCCAGATGGCGCTCTCCAAGGCCATACGCGGCAGTTTTGATGATGCGAGCATCAACTCCCGACGCAATAATTTCGTCAAGAAGCTCTGCCTGCGAGCGCTCCCACAAATATGCCAGTGATGTGAGTCCTAACCGTTGACAAACATTCTCAACACGAGTGCGTTGGTAAGTAGATAAAATAGCACCCACTGAGACACCCTTTACGTCCGGGTGCTTTTGCAGCACGTCGCGCAGCAGCTCGAACAAATCCTCTGTCTCGTCTGACTTCTCCGTTGGCTTGTAATCAAGACTCTGCACCGCCGAAGTTCCATTAATTGCCCGCCTGTACATTGGCACATTGCTGCCATCTGAACGGCCCATGCACTCACTATACTTGCTTAGCGCCGTGTAACCGACAGTTTGGTACATGAATGAGTCCATCTCATCGGACGCCGAATTGACAGGCGGGTGGAGATTGGCCATGGCTACAATCTCGTGGCCCTGAACAACACAATGCAACATGTTATAGGTAGAGTCCTTGCCACCACTCACCAATGCAACGACCTTCATTTTTTGAGTTATAACGTATTGATATTGAAACTCTTGGATCAAAAGAATAATTAATATTAGATTTAAAGAGATCCTTAGCTACGGATACATTCATTTCCGAAATTTTTCATTCTCACTTGGTCACGTGAATGAAATTTGCACGACTTAAAACTTATGACTTAAAAATCGGTCAATAGATAATAGATTAAATTAACAAAATAACAATAGATTAGACAACTAAACATTTTATTGAATCCCATAAATATTACATTTGCTACACCAATCCCTTAAAGTTATCTGGGATAATCGATTAAAAGTGTCAATTCTCCCAGATTCTTCACAGGAAGTGTGACAGGCTGACCAGTAGCATGGTCACCCAGGGTGATTACAACCTCGCCGAGCTCTTCAGTTCTGCCCAAAGAACGGTGCTCACGGATCTTAAAAATAAAAGTCGTGTCAGGAGCAGCATTAATAGGGAAACTCTCATCAAATGTAAACTGCTCGTCGCTGTATCGCACACTCTTGGTCTTGTGAAGTTCCTTTTCCTTTTTGTGGGCAGACAAAAAGGCCTTAACTTGCAAGGTCGGGGTGCCAGAGAAACCAGTAGCATAGGAAATGTTAATTTGACCGGCTGCACTCTTACCGGGGCTACCTGGGACAGCAGAGGATGAAATACTCTTGGATGAAGGCGAGCGCTGATGACCAGATGAGACAGTAGAGCCAGGGGGTTCCAAATTGTAAACTGAGCTGGACTCGTCATTCTTACCACCGTTACTGCTACCACCAAACTTGAAGGGAGACTTGAGCTTAGCGGCGCCGCCCTTGAGGCCGCCGCCGACCCCACCTAAAACCTTACCGGCGCCGCCAGCAACACCGCCAACAATCTTTCCGGCACCATCGGCAACACCGCCAACTACCATTCCGGCACCACCAGCAACACCACCAACAACTTGGCCAGCACCACCAGCAATGAAATTGGAGGCATTGCCAACAAGTTTACCGGGGATGGCAGCACCGCTGGCAAACGTCGCACCAATACCAGCAGTGTCAACCTTGCGAGTGACATAAGACGGTTTGAAAAGGAAGTTAACGGTAATTGTACCAGATTTGCCTTTCAGTGGCAGAGTCAAAGTCGTAGGTGTTAGAGGCTCCAATTTAGCAAGATCGACATCAACCTCACCAAGGTAGTCATCGGAACCAGGACCCATATCCCAATCGTAGCACTCCAAAGTAAGTTTGTCATTGGTTCTCGAGAGGATCTCAGTGCTGAAGGATTCATTCCAAACAGGGTTGAGAGTTTTCTTTACAATCTTAGTCTTAAAAATCTTTTCACCATTAAGGATAACATTGGTGTAAGGATCAGAATAGCCCGATCGGTCGGCTGCAGGAACATTTTCCGCCTTAACAATTTCACCGTTCAACAAACCCATGTTGTTGACACTCTCAGATGGATCGAGCTGCATCAACAACGGAAAATATCTCATTCGGATAGTAGCAGAAGCAACGATGTGGTTTCCGCTCTTAATGGTAAGCACATAAGGCTCCTTGTAAGATCTCTTTAAGAGAGCAAGAGTGTCAACCTTATAAGACGCAATGATATCATCTTTCCTAGGCTTGTTAACCTTAGTGGTAACCTGGAAAGTGATTTGTGACCATTCCAGCTCACGAATAATGACTTCGCCACTTTCACCAAGAGCCTGAATTTTATGAGTGATTCGAGGAGTTGAGTAAGCCGGGTAGACAGCATCATCAATAAAGACACGAATAAACAGATCAGTGTCATATATTTTGGCTTCCATGAACGTGATGGCAGCAATACCACTTTCATTCTTGATAAGTTCTTCCAAGGGAATGTCCTTGAGACCAGCATTAGATGCACTGGTAGTCCGCAAAGAATGACTGTCATCTTCAGGAGCTGTAACCTCAATGGAAGGATTAGCCTTTTCCGCAGCCACGCCATCAGCAACCTTCTTCTCAGCTTCGGCAACCTTCTTCTCAGCCTCCTTGCGAAGCTCTTCAGCGACATCAGGGTTAAGAACCTTAACAGAGGGGAAGAAAGAGAGAGTGTAAAGCAAGCTTCCCTTAGGAGACTTTTTGTCAAGAGTAAAGCTGGACTTGCGAGTTTTGGGATCAATGAACTCTTGATACTCCCCATCCTCATTCTTGGTAATAAACTCAGAAGTATCCAGTTCAAACTGACCAAGTGACCTATCCTTGTTGAGGTTCTCAGCATCCATGGCCTCGATCACAAGTCTCTGACCAGCCTTCTTCACTGGAATGTAAACAACTTCGTTCCAAGTAGGGTTCAACGTACTAGGGACAGCCATAGTTCTTCCACGCTGGAAGCCGTTGAGAAATAATCTGATATAAGGATCAACCTTACCAATAGCCTCCAAATTACGAAGTTCTTCACCGGCCTTGAGAACATGAATTCTGATGCTACCAATAGGTTCAAGATAGTTTTTGGAGGCAGCAGCACCTTTCAGCGCAATGGGTTTCCAGGTGGCGCCCAGACGAACGCGACCGGTAGGTGTAAGGTTAAACCAGTCATTACCAGACGCAAGACTTTCAAGCAAAGTATCAAGTTTGATCTGGTATGTACCAATAACAGGATCCGTGGCCAAACCTCTAGAATCTTTGACACGAACACCAAGGTTACACTTGCTTTTGTCAGTAACCAAGAACTCAAAGCTATCTTCCCAGACAGGGTCGTTGGTACGCTTTAGAGAGGTAGATTGATGTAAAAGGTTACCATTCATCAAAAGATCAGAATAAGGAGACAGCTGGCCAACAAGAGACTTGGTGCTATCAAGACCCTTACATTGATGAGTAGTAAATTTGACAATACCAGTGTTGCTTTCAGGAGGAGGCTCAGTAGTACCATCTTCAAGAACCTTGTTTTCAAGGACAGGGAACCAGTGAACTTCAAGCTCAATAGTACCACTTGACTTACCATCCTTAATCAATTCAAGAGAGATACCTTCTTGATCAGGATTGTCAGCAAGAGACTCCAGAGCTAAAGAAGCCGTACCAATGTTTTTGTCCTTCTTGAAATCCTTGAAATCAAAAACATTAAAATTCAAGGTCTCAGACAAGTTGTGAACCAAAATGTACTTAGTCTCATTCCATCTAGGATTCTTAGTGGCCTTCTTAATATCAGACCTAGCAAGCTCCTCACCATTATTTAAAGAGAGTTTTAGGTAAGGATCCAAAGTCTTGCCAATAGACTCCGTACCGTTGAGACCACTGGCATTAAACACAGTAACAGCAAGAACACCAGTAGCAGAATCAGTTGCAGCGGAAGCCATCATTTCTTCAACATTAATTTGAAAGGCATTAGGAGCGTAAAGCATAGGACCCAGGTTAGAGTTGACCATACTTTTAATGAAAGATTCAAGACCAGGAATAATGTTAATATCAAAGCCAAAGGTATCACCACCAATGGGTTTCAAGACAAAGTCAATCTGGGGAGGCTCAAGGAAGGAAACATCGACAGTCTTGACATGAGGAAATGTAGGAATGAGTTTGATGCGAACACGCATAAGACCGCTCGAATTCATATCTTCGACAAGAATAGGAAGACCCTTGGAAACAACACCCTTACCAACTCTGACACTAAGTTCAACTTTGGGGTTCTTTTTATCCTTGAGCTGACGGGCAGTCATATCTTCAGTATCATTAGGAGTGAAAGCAAACTTCCAGTCCATAACAATAACATCTGGTTCGGTTCTGGGATAGGATCTGACGCTAAGCAATTGAGGAGGTTTCGTTCCGAGAGTAAACTCCTTGAGGCTGAGAGACTCAATGAAACCGGGAGTGGCACCGGCGAGGACCTGGTTCGCAACTCCGATGACGGTCTCAGAAAGGACTGGCTCGTAAATAAGCCAAAATTTAACGAAGAAAGAATTGAGCCACTCTAGAGTCTCAATTTCATTGTCCAATCTCTTGAGAGCGTTCTCTCGAGAAACGTCATCAGTTGCGTTACGTTCGATTCTTTTAATTCCGTTTCTGTAAACCGTTGCAGAAAAAGCAAGGACTATGAATAGCCATCCCATACCGCCGCCGATTCTAGCGACCAACCAAGAAAAAATTGCGGTACCAAAAACTAGGTAGGTATTTTCAACCCAGTCGCCAATGTAACGATCCTTAATATATGATTCCAATAGAGTGGCGCGCTCGATAAGATCAGCATTCTCTTCAGCTGTGATTCCCTTTTTAAGATCAGGCCAACCACCAATATTTTTCCATTCATCGTTCAAAGCATAGGACGTTCCCTGTGCTGAAGCGGACGAATGAACTGAGCGTTTCGAGGCTTGTCTGTTCAAATTCGACTGTTTTTTAAACTAAGAAAATTATGTATGTTAGCACGAGAGAATGGAAATGGCATTGAATCTACCAAAACAAAAAAAAAAAAAAGGGGGAGGCAGGTGATACATACATCGACAGCAGCACTTGCATTCTTAGACAGCTCAGTCGTGGGACCATTATTTTCAGTAAGTCCACTAAGAGCGCCCGACTTTGATGGGATAGAGTTGGAAGTCGCATTAATGGGTTTATTGGCAGTATCTGCACTCTTGGTTTTTTTGTTTGCAAGATCAGCGGCGGAAACACTTGTTCCATTGGACACATTTAGAGAACTTGAGTCGGTGTCGATAGAGGTGACAACCGAATTGTTTGCAATTCTATCGCCTGCCTTATCGAGTATATCCCTAGGCGTATCTCCCGATGTAGGCTTGTTAGTGCCATTGGAAAAAGACTGAGGGTAAGCTTGACTTTGGCTAGACATGACGAAAAATTGTATGTTATTTCAATGTCAACCCAAAGATGTCGACGGAGAGAATCTAGACAACAATAAGAAGCGTTAGTAAATCTTGGATGCCAAAGCGAAAAAAAAAATATAAAAAAATTGAGCTGTTAGCTCATGGCCAGCTGAGTCTAGATATAGAGCCATGCAATGATCGTCTATACGGGGAATAAACAGATTAAGCAGTTGAAGTGCGGTGACCAAGAAGCCACAAGAGTATAGAGCCCCACAAACGACGACAACCAGAACATCTTAATTGGAACAAGCAGATACTTACAATGTGGTTATACAGAGACGTGACTTAAGCTAGTTTTGTATGCTTGAAGTGAAAATTAGGTCGCACACCCTGGCTTAAATACTAGTGCACACTGAAGAGAAGTTCAAGTGAGTGTGTGAAAGTGAAGCGCTTCTTAACACTTCAATTAAACAATGAAACGCAATTGAAAGCCACGAAGACTATAGGAATGCCGTAACAAAGTGTGAATGGGAAAGAAAGAGGAGGATAAGAAAAGCTTTGATGGTGGTTGTGGAAGAGAGAGTGATAATAAAATAAACAAAAAGTAAAAACCCAATTGGAAAAAAAAAAAGGGCGTCAAAGTAAGGCGTGTACCCAAAAATGGACAAAAGCTTGCTTATAAGCTGAAACAATGGAATTTCACTTACCTTTTTGTATTGCCCTATAATTGACTTTTGATTTATGCAGAGCTTTATGGCAATAGCATAAAGAGTGGCTAACTTGTGCTTTTAACAGTGACCTTTATGTCTGGCACTCTTGTCCTTATCAGACCCCATATACTTATTGCTTTTTTTCTCATTTTACTCTAGGTAGAAAAACCGTGGTAGATGCTTCAAAGGGTTTGAAGAAGCTGTGCTTTTCCAGTGAAGACAGACATCAATTTAGATAAAAATGACACTACCTGGACAGGAACAGATTTTTGTGCTACTAGTGGTACGTAGATACCTCTTGGGACCTCTACATTGCCGTATTCATCACCTACTATATATTTCTGCCCTGAGTGTAACCAACCCAGTGGTTAAAAAATGCATTGAGAGTATCACTGCCAGTGCCACAGATGCCTGCTATTTAAAACCGCAGCATACGTAAGAGCTCAAGCAATAAGGCACAAATACTTTTCGGCGATTAACATCTGCGATATCAACCTAATTCAAACATAATACAGGAGAATAGCAGTCTTCAAGATGAAGACAGTTGATGACTGCAATAGATGAACAGATTACGCTTTTATTTGCTATTAAATACAGAAATGTAAGCTCCATTATATTAAATAGCGAGTTCCCTCAGCCCATGGAACTTCCCATGGAGAGTTTGGCGCCATTGGATATAAAACCCCCTTAATAGCTCTAAGAGCATCAGCTTGCCAGTCTTGTTGAGATACCGGTAGAGCTTATAGGTCATTACCTTGCCACTTTTATTAAGATAATGTTAGAGCTATGTGTTATTTTTTCATATCCATTTGTTGTTTTTATTTCATTATATTTTATGTAGATACTCTATATAGGGGAGTAAAACAGATTTTTCTAAATATTCAACAGTGTACTACATATATTATAGACCACATTGCATATATTGATTCCCGCAGAAAAGAAAACCAAAAATAACATTGCCTCCTTTGCAATAATTGCCCCGGTGCAGCCATACAGACAAGTGGGAATTCGATGCCTACATCGTTGTCTAGAACATTTATCTAGAAATATTTGAAATCGATAAACTTAGACCTCAAGTTGGCGAACAATAATAGCGAGGCATTTAAGAAACTACGCATACACCACACAGTCATTCATGAGGCATATATCTTAACGTTTACGCAATTTCGAGAATACTTCAAGAGTGAGAATAAAAAACCACTGGAGGTGAGACTTTTTGGTAGTGCCGCAGATGTTAGTTATAAATTTGAAACTATAAAGGGCCCAAGAATAAACCTCAGTAGTTAATGAATTACCAATTTTCACGTCTAGCGATAAAAACAATTATTACAAACAGAGTAGTCTATGTCTATGATGCAAGCTCAAATTAATGACTGAAAGTAGATAAAACCGAAGAATCTAGAGAATCTAAAAAAATCTAGACCATGAGCACAATTAGAAATGGAAACATTGCATCGCTTTGATATTACACATGTACTCTTGAGCACTAGAGGAATTTTTTTATTTATTTTGTTTCTTGGGTACTAGAGATGACAAATTTTGCTGGGGGAAATAATAAAACCGTTCGCAATCAACGCTTAAATTGTTATTGCCACAACGCCCTTTTCATCATTTTCATAACGAAAATTTGGAGTGATCGGCTTATAAATTTACATTGCGAGGTTGGTACTTACTGCTGGTTAACTTGATTGGCCCAGCTGACAGATCTGTTAGTTGTGCATCAGCAATTATACACTTGCAATTACCACTTGGCAAGAATATGCCTCTTGGTAGCCACGCTGCTTGCTAACTCTGCGGCTTAGTTACATCCCACCTCCCCTGCCTTCTCCTCTTCCCCCACCTCACTATAAAAGAGCCTTGATTCTCAAAGATTTTGGATTTTTTTTCTTTCTTTTCTTTCAATCATCATTACTACTCACCACTAGAATCTTTTCTGTATTATATCTTCACACACATTCATCAATTGTTTTTTATCCTAAATTTTACGTAACCAACAATGGCCCTCAAGATTAACGGTATGTGATCTACCCCGCAATACAAGCAATTTCTCAACATTTCTAACCACAAAACAGACGAATTCCCTTCCACCAAGTTCAACTATGTCGCGTACCGCCCTGAAGAATCTGATGTTGTTGGTAAGTAACTCTAGCATAATTCACAATTGATCCTTTTTCTAACGAATTGACTTCCTTCTAGCCTGCGGTATTCCCGGTCCCTTTGACACTGCTAAGGAGTTTCCTAACAAGAAAATTGTGATTGTCTCAGTTCCTGGTGCCTTTACTCCTACTTGCACAGCTAACCACATTCCTCCTTACATTGAAAAAATTGATGAGCTGAAGAAGAAGGGTGTTGACAAAGTCCTTGTTCTTTCTGCCAATGATCCATTTGTTCAGTCTGCTTGGGGCAAGGCCTTAGGCGCTAAAGGCGATGATATTATTTTTGTGTCAGACGGTAATGCTGCCTTTTCTACTTCTATTGGCCAGTCTCTTGATCTTTCAAAGGCCGGCTTTGGGGTAAGATCTGCTCGTTATGCTATGATTGTCGATAACAACAAGGTTGTTTACAACGAGCAGGAGCCTGGCTCAGAGGTTACTGTGTCTGGTATTGATGCAGTTTTGAAAAACCTTTAAGCTGGCCAGTCTATAACAAGAAAATCTATTTCTATAAACGCTAGTACATAATTTATTAAAATTTAATCATTTAAATTGAATCTTTTATATATATATTTTGTTGTTGTTGTTGTTGTTGATAATTGTTTCTACTTCACCATAAAGTTGACCAAGTTTCATTTCAGATAAACTAGAGGTTAGGATTTTAAAATACACACAAAACATCCTTGCTCGTATTTTTGAAATTTAAATTTATAAAAAAAAATCAAGTTTTATTGAAACAATGTCAAAGTTTTAAGTACTATTACACTTCCTATTTCAGCCAGGCAGGGTAACGTTTATTGGTTCACGTGACTAAAGCTCGAGTCGCAAAGAATTTTTCAATTTTTTTCACGTTTTTTTTTTCTCTCCCTTTTTTTTTTTTTTTTTTTTTTTTTTTTTTTTTCTCTTTTTTTTTTTTTTTTTTTTTTCCTTCTCGATATTCAACGAGTTTTATCATACATTAACCTGTTCGAATAAGTTAAGGTATGTAGGAGATCACTTTTTTCAATGGACATACGGGGTGATAATTTGTCGTTTGCCTTTTACTTTTTTTATTTTGTTTTCGACGATTCAACTGCATGATGGGTGGATGGCGAAATGTTGATGCTGGCGTGTACTTTAATGGTGAAAAGTTCTTACTCCGCCTTAATATTGATAAAAGATTTGAATGACCGACACTGCCAACGACTGCAACTTGCCTTCAATTTTTTTCTGGTTGTTATTTTAATGGTTATATCTAACTCGGAAAACGGCATAACGCGATGTTATTACTCCATGTCCGCTTGATTGTTTTTGAGATCAACTAGATCTAACATCTTTGATATAGACACAATGGCTCACGAAAACGTTTGGTACTCCCACCCCAGAAAGTACGGCAAGGGCTCCCGTCAGTGGTAAGTTGATCTCTTTCTTTTCATCTGTTTCAACCTTTTCTCAGGAATTGTATACTAATTTTCACTATAGCCGTATCACTGCTTCCCGTAACGCTGTCATCCGCAAGTACGGTCTTAACATCTGCAGACAGTCTTTCCGTGAGAAGGCTGCTGACATCGGTTTTGTCAAGTACCGTTAAGTTATGTTCATGGTGAAAATTTCCTATTTATGTTAATGTATCAAGAATCTTCAACTGTCTCTTAAATCTGTGTCTTTCATTGTACTATTTCGTAAATTTTAGTGTTTTCGTATGTTTTTTGCCCACTGTTAATATATATATTTGACTTCCCCCATATCTCAAAGCTTGATGCGTACTTTGTGCTTGCTCTGGCACTGGTTTTGCTTTCGCTTTCTCACGTTTTGTGACTGGCAGTGACGAGTGTGGTGGTAATATGGCCCTAACCCCAATATCCCAACCGAGTACAGGGCAAGGGCCTTATTTGCGCCCACACCAAAAATTTTATCCGAATCAACTTCGATAAATTTGAAATCCAAAAAATCTTTCCTTGAAATAGTCCCTCCTACTATCATCAACTCAACTCATAACCTCAACCGACTATCTTTATATAGAAAATCACCATGGAAATTTCTGTTTCACGGGGCGTTACTAACGAGGGTGTTCCCTTTTACACTTGCAACACTTGCGGTCTCTCTTTCCCTACTGCTGATCTGCAGCGGTTGCATATGAAGACCGACTGGCATCGGTACAACCTCAAGCGTAGGGTAGCCTCGTTGCCACCGATTTCATCTGAAGTTTTTGCCGAAAAGATTCTACAGCAACAAGCACAGGAGGCTGAGCAAGCCGCAGCACAACATAACGGTGGCCGTGCCAAGCGGGGGACCGGCGTGAGACAAGTGACAAAGAAGGACAAAAAGCGTGAGGAGCGGCTACAGCGCCGACTGGCGTCGAACCAGGCCGCTGAGGAGGCGTCGGAGAAAAAGCGTGCTGCTGCCACAGTTGCTGGAATTGATAGACCCGCTAGTCCCTCAGGTGATAGCGTTGTGTCGTCGAGCTTTTCTCTGGGTGACCCTGTCGGGTCGGATAATTTCTCGATATCTGATGTTCATTCTGAGATTGATAGCCAGTCCGACGCAAACTTTACTGAACTTGATTCTGAAACTGCCAGCCGGGCTGACGATGCCTCTACTATTGGTGGTACCGAAAATGAGGATGAAGTTGACCGCGAGCTGAAGAGAAGAATGGCAAGAAACCATGCCATTCCTCCAAATTGCTGTTTTATTACCGACAAGGAGTTTGAGACCGTTGAAGCTAACGCCGAGCACATGTGGAAGAGATTCGGTCTTTTCATCCCCGAGAAGAACTATCTTACTGACCTGAATGGTCTTATGACTTACCTGGGCGAGAAGGTTGGTCTTGGTAACATGTGTCTCTACTGTGGCTTCGAGGGCCGAAGCGTTGAGAGTATACGTGCGCACATGATGGCAAAGAGCCATGTCAAGATTCCCTACGAAAGCATTGAGGACAAGCTTGAGATTTCCGAGTACTATGATTTCTCGACCTCTTACAAGTCCCGTTCCCGGCGCAAGGCCGCTGCCTCGGCCACCGCTGAGGACAATGAAGAAGAATGGGAAGACGAAGACGAGGACGGAAATGTTATTGAGAAGGAATCCACTGCTGGTGAGGACGAAGAAGAAGCTGAGGACGAATATTACCAAGATGAAGCATACATTGACAGTACCGGTATGGAGCTTGCTATCGGCAACTTGCGCGTTGGTCATAGATCAATGGCCCGATACTACCGCCAGAAGTTCCGTCCCGAGAACGAGCGCGAGGGCCAGGGTACCGTGCTTGCTGTCAGCAACAACCGACCCAGTGGCGGCCTTGTTCGCGCTCGCAACATGGTCGAGGAGCGTGCTCAAAAGCGTGCTTGGAAGGATATCAAGAAGGCCGACAATATTCAGCGCAGACGCGAGGGCAAGAATATCAACAACCAAAAGCACTACAGAGACGAACTTCTGCAGTAGACGTTTTAGGCAAGATTTTGTTTCTGGTTCTCGTTATTTAATAAATAAAATTCTTTTTATTATTATTTATGAGTATAATATACATGTTTTCATGATTGTTTAACCCCATTGGCCCTTTTGTGTGATCTCAAAAGCTAAATTCATTCTTGACATGTTTTGATCGCAAGAATAGTAATTAAGCAAAATTCAGATGGCCATAGTTTCTCTACCCACTAACCGGGGGTTTATCCTTTATTTTTCATTCTCACCCTTAAGTTCAGCCTCAAGACCAATTTCGGGGACCTTGAACTTGAACTCTGCAATCGGTAGCGCCAGAGACCGCGCCATGACATTCACGTCCCGCGCGCCCTGTGACACAAGGTATCTGATTTTCTCCTATAATAACAAAAATAAAAATCCAAGAGCTCGTTTGTTAGCTGTTACTTCTTGTATCAAAAATAAAGGGCGATGAGTGTGTAAATTAAAAAAAAAAATAAAAAAATAGATAAGTGGTGTGTACTTACAACGTCAGTTTCATTGCGGTGGTGGGCAAAATCGACCCGCGCCCAGTCTATCAGCTCTCGGCGTTGATCCTTGCTAGGGATTTCTAATCATAAAAAATATATCGACATTAGTATGCTGCGTAGAATGACTTTTTTTTTTTTTTTTTTTTTTTTTTTTTTTTTTTTTTTTTTTTTTTTTTTTTTTTTTTTGTTTTTTTT
>JAJMRT010000299.1:13587-23771 GCA_030558065.1 Geotrichum phurueaensis | reverse complement strand
TGGTATGTTCAAGGTCCGTTTTGGCTGACAAACAACTTTCTCCTAACCGGCTATCTTTAACAGGTCAACGGAAGTACGTATCTCACCGTAATAAAAAAATATTCAAAACAACCATCTAGCCGCCCAAATAGAGAGCTTTTACACCAGAGCTACCTACGAGCGCTTTTAATAAAGCTATTGATTTTTCTAACTTCAACGGGCCTCTTCTTAGTTGGACATTACATTACTTGGATTACAAAATGCCGGCAAGACTTCGCTGCTACGGGTGCTAACAGGCGATAAATTCACACCAGAGTAAGTCTTTGATTTCGCTTCAAGAGCAAACCTTTCTTTCTTTATGAAAACAAAGGTTCATTACTGTTGCTTTTGCTATGTGGATTTTCATGTTCTAACTGTATTTTTTTTTTTTTTTTTTTTGAAATAGCTCTATTCCGACGGTGGGATTCGCAATGAAGAGGGTGAAGATGGGAAATGTGGTTTTAAAATGGTATGCTGACTACTAGCCCAAATCGCAGACAAATTTACAAGACAGAATACTAATATGGTCTTTGTTGCAGCTGGGACCTGGGCGGACAGCCACGATTCAGATCAATGTGGGAACGTTACTGTCGAGGAGTGAATGCCATTGTGTAAGTACTAGGCCTTGTTTCAAAGCTTTCGCTAAGTTTCTTGCACTAACACTTGTATAAATGATTTTTTCCCCCCCCATCAGATTTGTCTTAGATGCCGCAGACTTACCGACAATTGCTAACGCCAAAGCGGAACTGCACTCCCTCGTTGAGAAGGAGTCACTGAAAGAAATTCCTATTTTGATTCTCGCCAACAAAAATGATTTGGAGCAAGCGCTGACAGAGGAGCAGGTAATTGAGCATCTGGACCTGGCAAGCATTAAGGAGCACCAGGTGTCTTGCTACTCTATATCTGTTAAGGAGGCCAATAACCTGAACTCAGTGCTGAGCTGGCTTATCTCCAAGTCTAAGTAATTGTATATCTGAATGGCAAGCCACCTTCGTTTTATCACTTATTATGCCCTAGTGAGCTCTGGTGACCTTGGACTTTTGCTTAGGAATCTCTCAGGCTTATAGGAAAATTTCAGGGGAAGCTGCTGGTTGGGAAGATTCAGTGTGTGCACGCGGTCATGAATAGCTGGACCAGTACAGTCAAAGCAAAAAATACAAACTTTACCGTCTACTACCTACATTATAATTAACCGGGCGGACATTAGCATCTAACTCTTTGGAATTGCAGCCATGAATTAATTTTTGCAACGGAGAAGTATTGTAATTATTTAATATATAGCAGATTTTTCTATTTTTATTTCATTGATATTTTATTTTATTTTAAAAATATTTTTTTCTTTAATCGTCCCAGTCTCCGAAAGGTGATTATTAACAAACAAACATCACATCTATTATAAGCCCCATGAGCAATAAAGTAGCGCCATTCGGTGCCATCGAAGTGAATGAAATATATAGTGAATGTCGCATTCTCCGCTAAAGGGTTATTTTTGTTGTATTAATGTCTTCTGTGTATAATTTTCGAATAGTTATAAGGACAATAAACTGATTATATATATATAAAGTAGCGCTGACGAAAACTGACAGACATGATGTGGAGGCACACCCAAAGTTTTCATGGAATTGACCGACCAAAGGCTCAGAGCCTTGAGGAAAACTAAAGATGAAAATACAGCACCCGCCTGTCGGATAACTGGATAAGATTTGCAGATATTAATAGCGCCTGATCGTTCCGACCCCTCCACATATAACAGCCTTACATCAGTTTCATACGGAGCGATGCGATAACCAGCCACACCAAAATACCTAAAACCTCCAATATGAATACGATTCTGACTCTAACGCATGATAAATAACTGCAGTTTACATGAAAAAAAGTGAATAAACCGACAAAAATATTTGTACTGACTAGGTAAAAAATAAAGTACAAACATTGTTTTGAAGATCCTTCGATTCTTTGAATGTTGTTTCAAAACCATAACTGGGGTATTAACGGGTGATCCCAGCCTTTACAACCCTTAAACTTATCAAAACAGCAACGTGATTTTGACTGCTCTATAGCCTAAAATGACTTACTCGAGGTATTCGAGATCCCTGTTTTCAACATCAAGGCTCTTGCTGACTGTCGCTAGGTCGTTAAAGCTAACCTTACATAAGTAACTAATCATTGAATGCAGGTTATCTGTGTAAGAATTTATGGCTTTAGTAAGTTCCCGCTCCGCATCCAACACCTCGCGAACCAGCTTGGGATTTGTCTTATTGTTATTTGCGACTTCAGCATTGAGCAATTTACGTGTTTCACAAAGATCTGTAAATACCTTTAAGTTTTCTTCCCTAGAATTCTAAAATCACCGGTACCCGTTAGTAATAATAACAAAAAAAAGAATTGCTCTCGGGGACCAATCTCAGGTTTGTCCCATTGCGAGCGCATATGATGTGATTACCAGATTCTCACGCTCCAATTTTGACGTTTCAATGCTGATGCCTACTTGCAAAATTTCCTCTTGTAGCTGCTTTATTTTGGCATGTAAACTTTCAATCTTGTTTTTCGTGAAAGCTCTACTGTCACTTGTAAATGCCCAGTAGTAGTTGCCCGAGCCAATCTTTTCGACCTTGACAAGTGAGTTGTCTGTGAGGTTTTTTAGCAAACCTTTAATTTGCATTGAGCTCACGCCTATTCTCTTAGAACCAGTTGTTTCTAATTCTTTAATACTGTAGAACTCTTGAGTATCATGAAAGAAATCAAGAAGTGCTTTTTCCTTATTTTCCTGAGACTTTCCTTTTGGGGGCTGCCAAAAAACTGTTAGAATGTATCAGCTGCTAGGGTTAACATCATACCATTTCTTTTTAGTGCGCTTCAGATAGCTGATAGAAAGGCTACGGATAGTTTGTAGTGACAGTATGAAGCCTAGGGGTTCAAGTATTGGTTGGATCTTCTTGGAAATAAGAAAGAAAATAATAAAAGAAATGAATTAGCCAAAAATGAAAGAAAAAAAGAAACAATGAATACAAACAGGAAAAATGGCAATCGGTTTTCAACAACTCTTTCTCTCACATTTCCTGGACTCGTAGTTGTGATTTCCACACCATCAACACAAATGTGATTGTTGTGATTTTGCAAAAAAAATGCTCATTTGCTTATTGTGCGCGTAAACGTTTGTATGCCAGCATTTTAGCTTTTTCACGTGACTAGATGCGTCATTCGTCATCTGATAAGATTTCGCTTAGACATAAAAGAATCACCTCAACAAGAAGTGCGGCTTTTTACTAACTACCTTTTCGTCATTTTCTTTGGAGTCAACAGGTTTTAGTTCCCAAAACCCACTGATAGTATCTTCAAAGAGGTTATATCATAATAATATCCTCTTCATTGCTTAAACCATTATTAAAAAAATAAAAAAATAAAACAACAACAACAACTACAATTACCTAAATAACTAAACCTTCTTATCTCACATCCAACTTCCCCCTTCTTTCCTACTATCTCTCAACGAATTACAAGACACATAGCTATCTTTAACCACCACCTAGAGCTATCCCCCTTCTATCTTTCTTCCTCTTGTTATTTGCGAATACTAGCAACCACTCTCTCACCGCAATTATATATAAAGCGTCCTAACATGTCGGAAGCTTTACCTTCTCCTATCAGGCTGATAGGTGAATATAAGGTTGGCTCTGAAATTGGACAGGGCTCTTTTGCGACTGTCTACAAGGCAGTCCATCAGCCCTCAAACTCGACCGTTGCTATCAAAGCCGTCCAGAGATCAAAACTGGGAAAGAAACTGCTATCTAGCTTGGAGTCTGAGATCCAAATTCTTAAGACTATGACGCACCCGCACATTGTTGGTTTGGTAGACTACCAGAAAACTTCTAGCTACTTTTTTCTTTGCATGGAGTACTGTGCTTTAGGCGACCTATCTTTTTGGTTCCGAAAGCGAAAGGAGATATCCAAGTCGATACCGTTTGTCGCAGACCTGTTCTCGCGCTATCCCAGTGATGCAGAAACCAACGCCCTGCATGAGGATCTCGCCCGACATTTTGTTCAACAACTTGCCAGCGCTATGGAGTTTCTGCGCGCTAACCAGCTCGTGCACAGGGACATCAAGCCACAAAATTTGCTTCTTTGTATTCCTAGCAAAAGCGAGGCAGAGGCAGAAGCTCGTGGCTACAAGGGATGCTGGGAGCTTCCAGTTTTAAAGCTTGCCGATTTTGGGTTTGCACGTTTCCTACCCAGCAGCTCCTTGGCAGAGACACTATGTGGATCTCCTTTATATATGGCGCCAGAGATTCTGCGATACGAGAAATACAATGCAAAGGCAGACTTATGGTCCGTCGGTGCTGTCTTCTACGAAATGGTTACCGGCAAACCCCCTTTCTCGGCGCGGAACCACGTTGACTTACTTGCCAACATCGAGAAAGCCAATGACAACATCAAGTTCCCTGCTAGTGTATCAGATGATGTCAGAAGGCTGATCCAAGGGCTTCTCAAGAATAAACCTGTTGATAGAATGGGGTTTACTGAGTTTTTTAGCGACGCTGTACTCAAAGACTCTATTCAGACTGTCAATAGGGCTCTAGATGGGTCAAAACTTTACGGGGACATGTACATTTCCGAGTATATTCAGCTTGGTAAGTCTCCAACCACGACCAGTACCCCATATCAACAGCCCAAGCAAGAGCGGGCTACGCTGCCTGTTATCAACTCGGTTGAGCTAGGGTCGGCACCTCTATCACCATTATCACAAAGCAGGAACAAGCAAGTAAAACATTCATTTCTTGATCCATCTCCTTCACCGGGGGCTTCTTGGATGGTTCAAACCAACAAACAACAACAGCCCCATTTACACCAGCAACTTCAACAACCACAGAATCAATTCCCACAACAGCCCTTGTCGCCCCAACAGCAGTCATATAACCAGTCCAAAAGGGGGCTTGACAAGTCACCGCTGGAACATTTTGCCAATGATTCTGACTACGTCGTTATTGAAAAGAGAATGGTGGAGATCAACGCCATTGCCGATGAGCTTTCATATTCACCTAAAGAACGTCGTCCATCTTTTGGCAGCAGTGGCAGCAGTCGCCGGCGATCAAGCACCAGCAGCAGGCCATCCTCTCTAGAAAGCAACAATAGAAGGAATTCCATTTCTTACGGCTCTTCTCCGTCAAATGCGCTAGTGCGTGCGCTCACGATGGCGTCTCATCGTCTTTTGGGGACGAGAGTGAATGAGTATGGCGAGACCTGCCAGTCCTCTCCCCCCATGTTTTCTCAGCGCTACATGCCACAATCTGTGGACTACGACGAGCGAAAAATTATTAAAAGACTTGAAAGTTTAGCTACAAAAGCTAAGGTTATTAGTATTTTTGCTGAGGTCAAATATTCGCAGACCTTGCCAGATCAGACCAACAACCATGAGGACGTTTACAGTATTGCTCCAGATGCTTTGGTAGAACTTGCACAGCAAGCCGTTGTTTTATACGTCAAGACACTGTCGCTACTCTCAAAGGCAATGGATCAAGCCAAAAACTGGTGGAAACCAGAGACTGAGACACCGGCGTCAGCCAAATTAATTGACACTGTCCAGTGGGTTCGCGAAAAGTTCAACGAATGCTTGGAAAAAGCAGAACGCGTCCAGAACATTGCTAAAAACATTTCTTCAACTGTTACGGCTGAAAAGCTGATATTTGACCGTGCGATGGAACTGTCAAAGGATGCTGCAAAGAACGAGCTAAACAACGAAGATTTAGACGGCTGCCAGCTTTCGTACGGTACAGCAATCTGGATGCTCGAGGCTCTTCTTGAACCAGACAAGGAGATACTTGATGAAGAAGACACCGAAACCGTCAAGAACATTTTGGAAAGTCTTAGCAGAAGACTTGGAGCAGTTCGTGCCAAGATGGAGGCGACGGGCCAACCCTTGAACTAACAAAGTATTGGAAAAGAACAAAAAAAAATAACCAAGCCGATTCATATATTTCTATACCTGCAAATAATTCAAGTTTTATTTATAGTCGTATTTTGACATTTTGCTTTTAATTTTCATCTACCCCAAGCTTGTATGCGACCAGCGTACTCACTTCATAATCATCTGTACTAAAGCTCCTTAACTGAACCTGCTCACCGTTTTTAATTTCCTTTGCGTCGCTATCCGCCCACTCGGCAGGGACCTGAGCAGAAGCGTCGGCATACACTTGCACATTAAACGTACACTGACCAGCGTCCAGCACTGGGAGGAACGTGATTGAAGCAGTGATCTGGCGAATAATTGCTTGGATTTCTTTCTGAATCTGCTCGAGCGGCTTTATTGGCTCAGCAGCGACAGAGGCGGTGGTACATAATGACTCAGGCTGTTGTAACACGCTCACGTCAAACTGCCACAGTTCTATCACTTCGCCTGAGGCTTTGGAGACAATTGCGACAACCAACTTTGAGATTTTACCGCTGACAAGCCACTTATGTAGTTGACCTATGATCTTACGAATATAACTTTTAACTTCTGCGTCTATCGTAATGAGAACATTGAGATTGTACTTTTTAACCAGCTGGAAGTCCTCTGGTGGGTAGATTCCGCGTTGATAAAGGATGCTATTTATGCTGTATTCAAAAAACTCGGCAACAATTTTTGATGAGCCTTTAAGTGAGACTTTAGATCGTGTTGGTGCCGCGGACATGCTGCTTTGATTGGGCTTATTGAACACCAAAAAACCCACACTTGGAAATGTGTTAAATGTGTTGTGGTGAACCTGAATGACCCGTGATGGTAGGCTGTTGTTTGGAGGATTGGAAAGAAAAAAAAGAAAAAAAAGAAAAAAAAGAAAAAAAAGAAAAAAAAAAAAAAAAAAAAAGCAGAAAACAAGAAAACAACACAACACCCAATATCCCTATCATTGAAATCCTGCTACCGATAGTTTGCAAACCTTCACAATGGTATGCCTCAACCTGATAGTCTTCTCTATCTGCATTGACCAAAACTAACTAGTAACTAATGAGTATTATTAGAAGCACAGTGTGAGAAGAGTCAAAACCACGGAAGAGCTTATCACAAAAAAACACAACCATGATGCGCCACTGATCAAAGAGTACCAGGATCTTATGGCACTGGCTTTCAACAACGTATGAAATATACTAAGCTCAACCATTACTATTGGATTCACTGAAAACTAATTCTTCAATTTGCAGAGGAAAAATAAAGTCCTTGATGAAAGCGCATTCAAGGTGACCACAGATCTGCTCGACAGAAACCCGGAAAACTATACTGTCTGGAATATGAGAAGAGAGATCCTGTCCAACCTATTCAAGGATAAAAGGTATGTGAGAATGCTTGATAGATAAAACTACTCTTTTTCTAACCCGAAATAGTCCTGAAGAACAGAAGAAGTTGATTTTAGGCGACCTGTACTTTGTTCAGACAAAATTTAAGAGCTTCCCCAAGGTCTACTGGCTTTGGAATCACCGGAGATGGTGTTTAGAGCTAGATTCTACAGCCGATTGGAAACAGGAATTGGGACTTGTCAACTATCTCTTGGAAAAGGACTCACGCAATTGTAAGTGTCTTCACAATTATTAGTTTGTTTTTCAGACTGCTAACTCTTTGATCCAGTTCACGGATGGCATTATAGACGATTTGTTATCCAAAAGTTAGAGCAAGCTACCCCAACCTCACTCACCGACGAAGAGTTCAAGTACACTACGAAAAAGATCAACGAGAACTTCTCCAACTACTCAGCCTGGCACAACCGCACTAAACTGCTTCCTGCATACTTGGAAACTGCCGAAGCTGCTGAGAGACGGACCACGCTTTATTCGGAGCTGGAATACGCCATTCAGGCAATCTACACCGACCCTGACGATCAGTCTGCCTGGCTATATCACCAATGGCTGCTGATAGCAACAAATGAATTGGTGTCTGATATCACCACCGAGGAGTTCTTTGATCTTGTGTCAAAACAGGTTGATTCTATTAGTGAGCTTTACGAGGTTGAACCCGACAGCTCCAATTGCATGTTTTTCTTAGTCAAGTATCTGATCCACTGTAAAAAAATCACAGGGAAATCACCAACAATGTCTTTTTCAGCTGAAGGCCTCCTTAACAAACTACAGGAAACAGATGTGATAAGAAAGAATATGTATAAATATTACGAGTCGTTTATATAATAACTTTATACTTTTATACCTGTGTGGTTGAAATAAATAAACCAAAGAATGCCTGCATGTCAATCCCATCCCAAAACATATCTGACCGCACCTTCGTTAGAGACTTTGCTCGATCTGATGGCTAATTCGGAGCTCCGGCCATTTTTATCGACTCTGTGGGATGTTTGAAAGTTTTCAATTGCTCGAGAAATGTCATCCTTGAACAGGATAAAAATATCATAATAGGCATCTTTGTACTTTTCGTCTGCTATCAGCCGCAGAATGTTAGAAGGCCGGTTCAGGTAGAGTTCTAAAAACTCAAGCAGCGCAAGGTTTGTTTTGTAGCGCGTTGACTCGAAACTCTCGGAATTCAGAGGAAAAATAGATTCGTCCTTGCTTAACTTAGCAGCCAAAACAATACTGGCTAATGCAACTGTGTGGGTGGGAATATACAGATAGACAAGACTAGAGAAGGCGTCGATAGAAATGTCCCACGCTAGTTTTGCAACCTCTTTTTTCAACCGCAGCTCCTTGCTAATCTTGATCACGTAGTACTGTGGCGAGGTTTGTCGAAAGTCAAAACCCAGCGTTTCCAATACAGCCCTCTCAAGATGGAGAACATGGATTCTAGTTTCCTCCAGCTTTGCCGCTGAGTATTTCAAACCATGGTAGAGACATGAAATGATATCCTTGCTTTTCTTTGGCGTATCCTCAATCTTGCTAGCAACAAGCAAACATGTGCTAGTTATCTCCAAGTTTGTAGAAAGAACATTGTTTCCGTTAAAAAGACAGTAGTGCTGCACCAGCATCATTGCAGTGCTCAGGGTCTTGACTGGAAACTTGAGGTCTTTGCAGGCTTGTCCAAATATCACCTCCGCGGCCTGGCCTAGCCGAGTGTAAAAAGCAGTGGGTGAGATGTCATTCTTAGAAAACAAACGCTCAAGCCGGTATGGACTTATAAATAGTGTTGAACGTTTGAGAAGATGAGGAAAAGTCTGTTTCGACCCGGGATGAGACTGTTCTGGTGTTGTCATGATCGGATGAACAATTTGAAGAAAGTGAAGAACTCAAGATAATTAATTTGTATCGCGATGATTTTTGTGCTTTGTGCAGGTGAAATTTGTATATACAGAAACCAAACAACATGGAAGAGCTGATCATGTGATTAATAGCATATTGCCATTACAGACACGTGATACATATGAATATTAGCTCCAGAAGGGCTTAGGTGATTAAAAACTCACTTTGAGCTTTCCTCTCTCGCACTCCCTCTTCTCTTGTTTTCGATATCTTTATTTAATCTTAAATCCCTTCCGGCAATTCTACCAGATCACCACAAAAAAAAAAAAAACCCATTAATTATGAGCGCAAGAAAGGGCAATTCTGTTTCTACTGCTCAAAGACGTCTTATGTCTGAGTACAAAACTTTGATCCAGGACACCCCTGAGGGCATCTCCGCTGGTCCTATCGACGAAGACAACTTTTTCGAGTGGGAATGCTTGATCCAGGGCCCAGAGGACACTCCATATGATGGTGGCCTGTTTGCTGCAACCTTGTCATTTCCCTTAGACTACCCCCTGAGTCCACCTAAGATGAAATTCACAAGCAACATCTTTCATCCCAACATTTACAAAGACGGTACCGTGTGCATCTCCATCTTACACCCACCTGGTGACGACCCCAACATGTACGAGCATGCTTCTGAAAGATGGAGTCCCATTCAGAGTGTCGAGAAGATTCTTATTAGTGTAATGAGTATGCTGGCTGAGCCGAATGACGAGAGTGGTGCCAACATTGACGCCAGTGTAAGTATAAATAAGCTTTGTGATTATGATACAACAACTAACAGTTTGGTAAATAGAAAATGTGGAGAGATGACAGAGAACAGTTTAACAGGATTGTTCGTCAAAACGTTAAAGATACTCTGGGATTATAAATAGATAATGATTTAATCCTGTTTTTTTTTTTTTTTTTTTTTTTTTTTTTTTTTTTTTTTTTTTTTTTTTTTTTTTTTTTTTTTTTTTTTTTTTTTTTTT
>JAJMRT010000299.1:0-13487 GCA_030558065.1 Geotrichum phurueaensis | reverse complement strand
CGGGTCAGCGTTGTGTTCACAAAGAGCCTTCACCACGTCGAAGTGTCCGTTCAGAATCGCCCAGTGTAAAGCAGTGTTCTTCGAACCGTTGATAGCGTTGACCAGCTCCATAAGATCAAATTTCTTAAAAATATTGAGAAGCAATGTTACACAGGCTATTTTGTTAGACTATATTTTGGTCTTCAAAAAATGTGTCTTGACTTACCTAAATGTCCGTTAGCCGAAGCCATATGTAGTGGTGTGTTGTTTAACGCATCTCTGAGTTCCAAAACCTCATCGCGGACAAGGTCCTTGGTAAGATCCGCAAGATCCTCTAGCTCGCCAGCACGAGCGCTGTAGATGATATCGTCAATGTTTTCTTCTGTAAGTAACTTCGGCATGTCTATATATATAAGTGTGCTTAGAATGTTGGAGGTAGGTATCGATGATATGAAGAAAGAAAAATTTTTTTAGGTTGAAAAATTTGTAGCTTTTTTTTTGAAACCTCCCAAAGCTAACTAGATCGCCACAACACTTGATTTCCAATCCTACTTCTCATTGTTATACTCTTCGATATAACCTTTCGTTATACGTTTACATCTTTAGTTAACACAATAATGAAATATGAAAACAAACTTAAATATACAGGCTCTCTTGATGTTCTTTTTGAAACGCTTGAGTCAATACTGTCCGATCTAAGTCCCGACTTGAACCCAAAAGACGCCAAAATTGACGTGAACAAATCTTCAAAAAAGTCATCCTCACACGAAGAGCGCATTTCAGAAGTCTACGACCGGATACCAAAAGGGTTTTCAGCTAATACCGACAACAAGACTCTTTCAGTAGTTCGTTTTTATCTTTCGAGCCTTCTTAAAATTCAAGAGTTGACACAGCAAAAGCAGGACAAGCAACAAGAGTTGATTTCGATTTCGCTTTATGATTTGAAGATATTCAACGCTTTGGTATCTTATTTGGTAATTGATGGAATTCAACCCTGTTTTCCTAGAGGCGTGGGTGTTCCTATTGGTCTGCGTTCGAAACAATTTAGTCTTACATCTTCTCACAAAGACCACTCACAAACAGTTGATCTAACGCCTGAATCGCTGACAATTTTAAATGAAATTCTCACAAAATTAATACAAGTTTTTTCAATTAAAGGAGATGTTCGAGATCTTTTACTGCTCGGGCCTTACACTGTCGATTTTTTAAGCGCCGCTGCTGTCATGGCATTCAACACATCATTACCAAAGAATCTGCGTGCAACTGGCATTACACATTATAATTTCATCCAAAAACAGATTGATTCTTACTCACTGTATCTTCATCTTACTTCTCTCATTAGACCGAAAACCCCGGCTTGGTTTATTGCAGGAATTTCACATTCTCTTGCAATAATACCTTTGCAACGATCAGACGGAGTCAAAGCGCTACTCGAATTTGTCTCTGGCGCCCGAGAAAAGGATGACATTCAGCTAGCAGATCTTGACCGCGCAACCAAGATTTTAAAAAGCATTCCCAGAAATGTACCTATAGATATTTATAGCACTAAAATTGGCACTCAATTGCTTCGAATCATTGCATCAACAACCGGGAATCTTGTGATTCCTACTCTTCAAGTTGTCGCTGCACTATATTCTGAACGTCCTGAAATAATTGATTTAGGTCTCAAAAGAGTTGTCCAGGAACGTGTAAATCCTTTGATTGGCCGTCCTGGTAACGCCGATGAAATCTTGATTTCACAAACTGATCTTGAGGAGGCATTAGTTTGTCTATATTTGATTGTGACCAAGTCACATTCCGTTGATCTATCGACATCATTCTCGGATTCATTATTTTTGCCTTTGTGGAGTTTTCTCTGTTACCTCACTAGTGCAAAAAAGAAGTCTGATCTGGTCACTTCACTTTTAGTATCAATTCTTCAGAAAAGCAACAAGACCGAAATTTACATCAAGCTGATGTCGGAAAACTTACTTATTCGTCATTATGCTAAATACTGGAAGTTTTCACCTAGTTCTAACGGCGGTGCTGAGATTCGGTATTCTAAAGAAAATGAAAACATGGACGATCTGATTGACTCCTTTAATAATACTTCTATCTCAGAAAACAACGTGACACAACTTTTTGAAGCTATTGAGATAAGAGTCAAGAAATTTGTTGATATTCTCGATCTGCTACAAGATTCAGACATTAGTACATACTTTGTGTCATTGCTTAGCGAATGGATGCTGTCCAACGATGAAACTAATGAAGAAGATCCGTTTAGAGCTTTGACAGCGATCAAAATTCTCGAAGTTATCATTGAAAAGAGTAAAAAGAAGCTTCTTGGCTCACCTGATGATATAGTTGAAGTTGTTAAGACAGCTCTTGGGAACTACCTGAGCACAATAACATCCAAGAAATCTCCCCAAACCAACAGAATTGGCGAGAGGACTGTTGAAAATCTTGTTACCATTGAACCCGACTCGGATGATGAGGATGGAAGAACTGAAAGTGATTCAGACGACGAAGATGATAATAAAAATACCAATAACGATGATTCTGAAAAAACACAAGTCATCCAGTTGTGCTTCTCTTTGATTTCATCTATATTGATGGAACTGGACGTCAGCGAGAACACCAACAAAGCGGGTACTATTAAAAATCTTATGAACCTGGTGCCTATTCTGACGGATATTTATAGTTTTTCTACATCATCGCAGATCAGGTCACTGGCAAAAAACACCAGCGCGAAAGTTTCTTTACTCAAATCTGACGAAAGCGAGAATGGATCAGAATTCCCGCCAGAAAAGAGCTCTAGACACTCTTTTATACAAGCCATTCAACTAATGGAAGACCCTTCTCCGCCCATTCAAGCGCATGGTATGCACCTTTTGAAAACTTTAGTGGAATCACTCGATAAAACTGTGGAGTTTCGGCTCGCTCTCAATTTGTACATTTCCAAGCTAAATGACAAAGACTCATTTATCTACTTAAACGCCATAAAAGGCCTTGAAGCTTTGGCTAGCCGGTACAAATTCAAAGTCGTCAACCAGCTACTTGATACCTATGTGAACGTCCAGAGTGATTTTGATGCGCGGCTAAGGATTGGCGAGGTGATACTGAAGTTTATTGAAAACTATGGTCAAGTTCTAGACAATGAACAGTCTTCCAAGTTGCTAGACACACTGATTTCAGTCGTCTCCCGAGGAAAGGGCAAGGAGGAAGACAAAGATCTCGTGCGAATGTCAGCTATGAGCATTCTTGGCCAATTTTTTGAAGCTGCACCATCTGTGGCGGCTTCTCGTTTGAGCGATTGTCTGGATTGTGCTGTTCAAATTCTTTTGCTCGAGACCAGTGAAGACAAGAGTATCATGCGAAGATCTGCCATAGTCATGCTCGCCAGTATAGTCAAAAGCGGTGGAACCGTTTTGAAACTCAGCAGTGAACAGGTTCAACAAATCCGTCTAAGACTAAGCATTGCAAGTGGGGATCCGGATGCATTGGTGAGAGCACAGGCGTTGACTACGAGTGAAATCATTGACGATTTCACTTTGGATATTGGTCTGTAGAATGTAGGTGGCTGCAGCGCCATAAATGGAATGGAATGGCCTGTTTTGCACTTTGAAAATATTAAACCACATCTGTGCTTGTTCTAAATAGTCCAAATAAAATAAAATAAAAATTCTTAATGACTCGTAAGAAAATAAAATATGTTCAAAGTTTAGATGGTTTGAATTTTTTGAAGTTTTAATAGTTGGTGCTAAAAAATAATATTAAAGGCGACCATAAGAAAAAAAAAAAAAATACAAATAAAAATTTTCTTACGCGCTGAGTTTACAACACTTCCTTTTTCCCTACTACTATTTTCTCACCTTTCCATACAAGCTTACTCCACCACCAGCTCTCCGTCATGAATAACCCCAACAACGACAGCGGTGGAAACTTCCAGAGGCAGCAGATAAACCAGCAGCAACTGCAGCAGCTTCAACAGCAGCAGCAACAACAACAACAACAACAGCAGCAGCAACAACAACAGCGACACATTATTCCTGACCTGACTATTGATGAGCGCCGGGCAGTTTTAGCTCAACTGTAAGTTTTGTCAAATCAACCACCTGATATCTTACGTATCATCAAACTAACATATTCTTTCTTCAGTGGGGCAATTATTAGAAGGATCTCTATGCTCACAAAAATGAAGACTGAGGCAATTCCTCAGGTGGCAAGTAAATATGAAAGTAATATCTTCACGTCAACTAGCACTAAAGTAAGATCCTTTTAAACTATTGCGACACGTTAGAATGTTACTGACCCTTTTGTTACCAGGCTCAATATCATGCCAAATTTCAAGAGACTGTTAAGCAGCTGGATCTCCGGTTCACCCAACAGAGACAACGCCAACAGCAGCAACAACAGCAGCAGATAGGCCAACAACAACAGCAACAACAGCAACAACAACAGCAGCAACAACAGCGGAGTAGTATGATTAATGTCAGTAATCAGTTTCAGCAAAATCCCAACAGTGGGAACAATATTGACGGTTTTAATCAACAAAACCAGATCAGACAGCTCCAGCAGCAGCAGCAGCAGCCACAACAGCAACAACAAACCCCAACCATCAAGAAGCCTGAGATGTATCAAAACAGTAATGCCCAATTTAGCATGGGAAACCAGCAACAACAGCCTTTACAGCAGTCTTCACAGCAGCCTGTTCAGCAGCATCCTTCTCAACAGCAGTTCAATGTCAACAACTTTGGCAACATGTCCAGGGAACAGCAGATCTTACTGATGAAAATGGCTGAGGCCAAGCAAAACCAGTTAAATAGCAACAACAATTCTAGCGGAAACAGTAATAACAATAATCCCAACCTGACTATTGGCAACACCTCAAGCGGTCCAAATGCTAGTCCAAATCTTAATCCTAATCAAAATGCTAACAAGGCTGCCAACGGCAACACAGTATCATCTAAAGAAGCGGAGTTTAGAAAGCAGCTACAAAAACAGCTTCTTACATCTACAATTCCACCCCAGATCCTGCAAATGATGCCAGGGCTTCCGCCAGATGTAAATACTTGGATCCAGATCAACGAGCTCAAAAATAAGGGGGCCTTGAAATTTCAAGACATGAACTTAATTAAGCAGGCTTACGAACGTCACTATGCGTTTATAGTTCATCTTCATCGTCAACAGCAAGTCCAAAGACAGCAACAGTTGCAGCTCCAGCAACAGCAACAACAGCAACAACAACTTTCTCAGCCAACACAGACTCAGCAACAGCAGCAACAAGCTCCTTCTCATCAACCATCATCCCAACAGCCAAATTTTAGAAGTCCTCAGGTTTCTAATCAAGGCCTCCCTCAGCAGGTTTCAGGCCGAAACAATCAACGCATTATCAGTAACAATGCTAATGACGGTTTGAGCAACAACTCGCCTCAGTTTGGTGCACAAAATATCAACAATGAAAATACATTGTACAACATTGGTAACCAGCAACATAGGTTTGAAGGAGGGAATCCACGTCTTTCACCAGTCATGAACCAGCAGAGGCCGCAACCTGTTGCCAAGCACAACATGATTAACATCCAACCCCCACAGCAACAACCACCACAACCACCACAACAAAACCAACCCGCTTCTCAACCCTCACTGTCTCAATTTCAACAGCCTGGTCAGCCGTCGCTTCCGTCACAGCAGCAGCCACAGCAGCAGCCTCAACAACCTCTCTCCCAGCAGCAGTCTTCAGTAGTCCCCCAGCAACAAGGTCTGCCACCGCAACAACCAACACAAACGACACAGCAACAAGCACAGCTGCCACCGCAACAACAACAACAAAAACAGCGTGGACTCTTGGGAAATCTTCCTCCAGAGCAATTGGAGCAACTGAGGAACCTCAAGATACAGGCCGAAAAGAACATTGTTCTTCCAGATCTTACAGATAAACTCACTCCTGAACAAAAACTGCAAACTTCTAACATTCTTAAATTGACTCTACCTAGTTACCAGAAGATTGACCAGTATTTGATAATTTATTTCATGCTAAATTTGAACAAGCAGTTGGTTGTCAAGCTGTTCCAAATAAAAGCTATCTTTAGACAGCAGTGGGAAGCTCTAAGTAATGGAAGATTCTTGACAGAACCTGAGATGGCAGAGAAGACCAGGATAGAACTTGGGAGATGTTTCAGCTTTATTACTGAACAGTTTCAAAAGAAGAAAATGGGAGAGAAGAAACTCCAAGAACAACAACAACAACAACAACAACTTCAAGGACAGCAGCTACAGCAGCAGCAACAACAATTTCAACAGCAGCAACTACAACTACAACAGCAACAGCAACAACAACAACAACAACAACAACAGCAGCAACAACAACAACAACAGAAACCACCACAACAACAGAAACCACAACAACAACCACCACAGCAGCAGCAAACACAGAGTGCATCACAACTAGCTAAGCCTCTTCAACAACCTCAAGTGCAACAAGTTTCTCAGGCACAAAAGCCTACTTCTTCTCCTGTCCCAGCTTCTAAGAAGGCACCTCCTAAGAAGCAGGGTAAACAAACACAAGCTCAGATTAAGAAACAACAGCTGGCTGCTCAGCTAAAGTTACAACAACAACAACAACAACAACAACAACAACAACAACAACAACAACAACAACAACAGCAGCAACAACAACAACAGAAACAACAACAGCAACAACAACAGCTACAGAAGCAAAATCAACATTTGCAACACCCTTTGAATGCCATTAATGATTCCAACAATGCCACGAATTCTCAAGATGCAAAAGCACTTTCGCAGTTTTCAAAACAGTCTGAGAACTCCCTTCAATCAAGCTTTGCAACCGGTAGTTCTTCAGGTGATGTCCAAGCACAATCTGAACAGAAGCCTTTATTGCAGCCACAACAACCAACTCCTCCACCTGCAGGTCCTGCAAAGAAGAAGAGAGCTTCTGTTTCAAAGGGAAAAGCTGCAATGGCGTCGAACAATGTCAATTCGCCAAAGTCATTTGCAAGCTACCCAGAGTCATTATCTCCTTCTGGCGTCCCTAAGTATGCTAAACTGGGTCTTACGGCTGATCAACTAAAGCTTCCTAATAGCAGGAAACGGAAGCCGTCCTCAGCAACTCCTACTCCTACATCACCTGAGGACATTAGAACACCTCAACAACCTGTTCCATCTTCACAGACTCCAACAGGGGTGGGAAGTAGCACCCCTACAGCTAACAGCCCCGCTCTAGCCAGAAGAGAAAGTGCAGAGGTTGCCAAGAATAAATTGATCACTGAGAAGATTCGCAAGCGTAATGAATTTGCTAAAGCAGACCCATTGGGCTACTTTCTTACTTGTTTGGGAGAAACTTTGGGTATTGACGATGATGAAGTTGAGTCTGTTATTGGCAAAAGGAGTGGTATTGGCAAGGATAGCTCCAAGATCAAACTTCCTATGACTAAGCCCAATGCTGTCACAAGAACCAGTCAACTTACCCACTCCTCTACTACACATCCCACAAGTGACCTTGACCCGTCCCTGGGAAGCGAATTTTTGAACTTTGGATATGACTTTTCTTGGGATAAAGCACCAGTAGCTTCATATACTATCCGCAACGCGTTTGGATCTTTGGATACTGTCAACTCCAGCAACACGAGTTTTAGAGCGTCGGTGAGTCCGTCACTGGCCAATATTAACAGTGCTAACAGAGCCCCTGCAGGAAACCCTGGCTACGTATTGAGTGCAAACCAAGATGGTACTGTAACCAATGCAATGGTTTCAACTACTCCTAATAGCGGCGCCGTTAGTAAGGAGGTTGTTCCTGTAGCTCTAAAGGGTCTTGAAAACAGGAGTGACATTGATATTTGGCAGTTTGACCAGATTTCAACGGCTTTTGATGATCAGGTACTGAAGAAAGATTATTGGACTTTGAACTGTTAGGTAGCAATGTTTAACTCATGTGTATAGTACTCTGGGAAAAATTTACAAGACAAAACGCAGGTGGGCTTTCTTGATTTGTACCTTCTTTTTTTTCTTCCATCATGATTTTTTTTGTTTTCTTAAATTTTTTTTTTCTTTTTACTGTTATTTTCCTTAACCAGCCTTTAATATTACATAGGGGTATTTATTGCATTTAAATGAAACCAAATTACTTTCAACTAAATAACTGATAAAAATCATTTAACAAAAAAAGAAAGAAAAAATAACAACAGCAAATGCTTGTCATGGCTTGCCAACCTAGTAAATTGGGCTCTTTAAAATATCCACCACGATATATAGTTGATATAGTTGACATTCACACTATCTAGACGACTTGAAAGATTTCTTGAACTTCAATGCAAGTGATTTCCAGCAAATCTGGATTTATTTTTTTTCAAGCCAGATGTAAGTTTGTTAATTACATGGGTTTGGCCCTTGTTTTGAGGTGATTTAAGTAATTAAAAGAAGATTGGAAACACCGGACTCACATCAAAATTGTTCATTCTAGGTCAAAGTTTCATGTTTGTGTACAGTAGATGCAAAAATGTGTTACAATTGCATAAACCCAAATAGTTGCCACAAAGTTACAGTCTTTGATTTTCCGCCCTTTCTCTAGAGAGACTCTCCCCTCGTTCAGCTGCTATTAGAAAACAGAAGCTGCACTTCATTTAAATATATGGTTTTCTTTTTAACATATTCATCTAGAGGTATATGTATTTTTTTTGATGCCAGAGATTTGCATTATACATATAGATGTGAGAATACTGTTTCGATCAAAAATGAGTTTGCAAAAAACCAGAAAAAAAAAGATCTGAGCGGTTTTCAGTCTTCATGAGCCAATTGCAACCCTGACACCTTTTTTTTTTGTGCAGTTCATTACTGTCACGGCACCCTGGGTTCCCAACCCAGGCAGCGTGACCAAACTCTCGGCTGAGTGCTCAAGGTGTAGGTCTCAAGACACAAGGGTTTGACTGGTAATTATGTAAGTAAATGCTAATAAAAGAAGTTGTGGAAGTTTCAGTGTAGTGCGACCTCGGAGAAGTGATTGCAGGAGGAACGGACAGAATGGAGATAGCCTCCTATCCTCCACTACATTACCCTGAGGTGAACCACGGCTAGGTAGCACTTGCAACAACACTGAAACAACAACGGGAAGAGATACAACTCCGGTAACCTGAGTTCTCTAATACTAGCATTCTACTCTTACAACACCTACTGCTATTCGCTGGACAAGGTACCGTCTGTTAGCGAGTGGTTACGATCGAGACGCAAAGAAACGGAACGCCGAGAAGGTAGAACAACGCGAGTGTCTGCATTGCCCTTTCTATCGGTTAGGTATCCAAGGTAACCGATACAAGTAAGTATCCGTATTGTTTAGCACCAAGTTAGGCGTTACCATCTCAAGGGATGACGGGGTATCCCCGGCGCCTACCAACTGAGGAACCCTTCATGAGCGAGTACTAACGGATGTCCAGTTTCTACTCTTCTACGAAGGCCGTAAGCAGAGCCCAAGCACTACAAGCAATTCAAGCAACCGCTCCTAGTATCCGATAAGGAATCCCGCTTTCTTATCTTAGTAAGTTTAACATCACGTTGACGAATTGTTCTCCTGGCTAACATGTAGATATCACCAGCGAGAAATAAGCTTAATTATCTCTATCGGGCAATGTCCCTCAGAACCTGAGCTCAGTAATCACGACACCGGAACCCTCACGTGACGTGGTCGTGACAATTACCTATTACCATTGCAGACTAATAGTTACAACTCCCCCTAACTAATATATATTTACTTAGAGTGGGCTGAATCAATAGACTCAAAAAAGTATTTCTTTTGTGCTAATCTTTGGTCTGAAGGTGTCATGCAAGTGCCTACGCTATTAATTACTATGTTTATAAAAACAAGTGAGAGTAGAAAAACAAACAGACAAAAACAAAAAATAATAAAATAAAATAAACGGTAGTACCTTGAAACAAAACCATTAAACGTGCCTTTGAACCTTCTCTCCTTTTTAGACAAAAGAAAACCTCTTGTGTACCTGATAAAAATCTTTTTTTTTTTTTTTTTTTTTTTTTAAATCCCTTTCTGAGTGCTCATCCATTCCTTCTTATATATATTTTTTTTCTTTTTTTTTTCTTTGTCTTAATTTCTATTTCGAATGCCTTGTTCAAATAGTATTTTCTTTATTATCAGATCCCTAATTTCCAATAATCCCAGTGACCTCTATTCTAATGTACCGGACAACTCAAGATACTAACCAGGATGAACCCCCTCTGCTACCTGAAAAGCCCAAAAAATATCAAAGCAAAAGGCCCAACCATAAAATCCGCCCCAATAATAACAGAGTGATTGAACTCAAGCCACCATCCATAACTACAGACCCTAGGAAATCACCGTCAAGAAAAAAATTCTCACCATCAGACCTAGAAAAGCCGCACCCAGCGCTTCCATTTGAAAACCCAAATATTAAGTGGTATGAACGACCGCTAGTCGTGTACATTCTATCCGCTATCCAGATAGTTGTTTTTATTGCCGAGTTGATTAAAATGGGCGTGTTGACGGGCTCCCCTATTCAAACGAAACCATCATTCAATCCCATGATTGGTCCCTCAAGTTACCTCCTAATTAATATGGGTGCTCGCTTCACCCCTTGCATGCACTACATTGAAGGGCTTACGTCTCGGCCAGGCAGTCAACCTTCCACTACAAACTTGCTCTTCCCTTGTCCCAACTCGACCACCGACGCCACTAACGTTTGTTCTCTTGCTGAACTTTGTGGCGGTCTTGTCGACTTTACCAGCGACCACCAGTTTATCCCTAATCAGTGGTGGAGATTCATTACTCCCATGTTTTTACATGCAGGCATAGTCCACATTGGATTTAATCTCCTGTTACAGATAAAGTTGGGAGGCACAGTCGAATCGCAGATCGGCCACCTCCGGTTTGCTTTCATTTATTTTGCTTCTGGCATTGCCGGGTTTATACTTGGTGGTAACTTTATGCCAAATGGAATTGTCAGCACTGGCAGCTCAGGCTGCCTCTTTGGTGTGATTGCCCTTGATCTGCTTGACTTGCTGTTTAACTGGCGAGACTATGTCGCGCCTAAAAAGGTGCTTGTTATCCATATAGTTGAGATTGTCATATCCTTTGCCATTGGATTACTCCCCGGCCTGGATAACTTTTGTCACATTGGCGGGTTTGGTATGGGGCTGATATTGGGAACAGCTCTGTTGAAGGATCCCGGCTTTGTCATTCGGCGTTGCCAAATAAATGAAACTGAAGACGACGACGATGACGATGAACTGACGCCAATCCCCCCTCCCCTCGTGCCAACGACCTCCATAACCACGCTCATTGCCAATCCCAGCTCATCAAAAAAAAGCAACAATAAAAAAAAAGCAATCATAAACAAGCTCACAAAATTTTGTAGAAATAAGCCGCTAATATGGTACCTTTGGACTGCATTACGGCTGGCCGCAGTGTCCTTGGCCATTGTTTACTTTGCGCTGCTTATCAACCAATTCAACAACGAAGACACTCGACCACAGTGTACATGGTGCAAATATCTTAGCTGTATTCCTGTTAAGAATTGGTGCAACATTGGAAACATTTCAACCACCGATACAACAAGCAACACTGGCTTTGTAATTTTGGCTCTCTGGCATATCTTTATGAGACCCTGAATGGGCTTTTTTTTTTTCATTTTATTTATTTTTAATTATTAGGTTATCTTGGTGCATATATACATAAAAACATAATGCGAGAGACAATGAATTTAATCGTGCATGAGTTACCTTTGATTTTTTTCAAGTCTCTTTTTTTTTTTTTTTGTGCTTTTTCGGGGGCTTTTTTTTTCTGTCTTGGTCTCGACAGAACATTTAATAAATATAATTTTTTTGTTTCCGTTTCATAACTCCTTCCACCTCACTCGTGTGTCTAGCTCTCAGCGCACTCTCAGTCTCTCATTCGTTCCATAAAGTTTGATGATCCGGTCTTAGGCCTTTCTGAATTCACTCAAGACAGGATAGATAGCTTCGAAAGCGGCATAAATCTCCTCACGTTGCTTTGCACCAGTCAAAACAATCTTACCGGAAACGAAAATCAGCAACACAATCTTGGGCTTGACCATTCTATAAATGAGACCAGGAAACAATTCAGGTTCATAAGATGAGAAAGTACCGTGGCTAAAAGCGAGACCCTCTAATCTAATGGGGAACTTGACATCACAACTGCCAACAATGTTTTGAATCTTGAAATCGGTAAACTTGGCGTTGAAACCAAGCTTTTGAATAATTCTGGCATACTTTCTTGATGCCAACTTTGAATCATCTTCACTTTTAGCACCAGTCACTACCATTTTACCCGATGCAAAAATAAGAGCCGTGGTCTTTGGTTCTCTGATACGCATAATAACAGCGGCAAAACGTTTCGGATTGTACTCTGCATTTCTTGCGTGCAGCGCAATCGTCTTAAGATCCAGACGACAATCCAGATTCACTGTAGCCACGATATTTCTATCGAGTTAACGAAAACATAGAAAGGAAATAAATCAAAAATGGGGGTTTTCACATACTGTAAGGTTGGGACGATGCCTGAGGCAGATTCATCTTGAGCCTCAGCCTTGATGTCCTTCTCTTGCTTGATAATGTTGTCCTTTGACTCAGGCATTGCAGTCATAAATGCATTGGCTTGGGCAGCGGTGGTGGGTAAGTTTAGAGATGCAGCTTCCATTATAATTTTTTTTTTATAAAAATAGATAAAACACAAAAAGCACAAACGATTTAAAAAAAAAAAAAAATAAATAAATAACGGGATGTAGAGACGTGAAGAGCGTATTTAAACGTGAAAAAAAAATAGAAATGGTGGGTATTAGCCGTACAATTATCACGTGCTTGGCGTTTTTTTTCAAAAAAAAAAAAAAATCGAGGGGATTCGCGATTACTTATATAGTAATGAAAAATTAGGGTTAGGGTGATCAAATAACATCAATGTTGCCACAGATAAATTTTTTTTTTGTTTGTTGTTTTTGTAGGAAAAAATTAGTCGCCACATGCCATTTGTAGGCAGGAATCAGCCTGTGTGTTATACAGAAGCAGGACCTTTAATCGCAACGTGTAGGTACATTTCAAATTAATAGATATCTAAGAGCGCTATGGAGAGCTACTGCATCGCTGAATTTATTTTACAGAGTCATTCCATTCAAGGTAAATGGTAAAATTGCAGGAGAAAGGAGAAAATAAAAAAAATAAACAGAGGGAGAGAAAGAGAGAGAATTGTGTGTATGTTTGCTATTTCTTGTTTTTCAACGTAAGGGAAAAAGGCGCCACCACCCTTTATTTTATTTTATTTTATTTTATTTTATTTTATTTTATTTTATTTTATTTTATTTTATTTTATTTTATCTTTAATTTTTTCTTTTGGACACGTAGCCAGCTTTATCAAAACTCTATTTCAAGACTGAAAAATCAAAAGAGGCTTGGTGATGTAATTGATAAACTCACGTCAAGCAAAGAGGACCAGCTGATAAAGAAACCCTCCAGCAGCCTTCTTTGTATTTATT
>JAJMRT010000297.1:0-29191 GCA_030558065.1 Geotrichum phurueaensis | reverse complement strand
ATAATAATAATAATAATAATAATAATAATAATAATAATAATAATAATAATAATAATAATAATAATAATAATAATAATAATAATAATAATAATAATAATAATAATAATAATAATAATAATAATAATAATAATAATAATAACAGACGGATTTGGTCAAAAGACAAACCCTTGTAGCTGAGAAAGAGCCTCTAGCGTTTTTATTCTATCAGATTTGTCAGATGGAATCAGCTGAAAAAAATGTCTTCTGTAACACCAGACCACCTTGGAAACAAGCTAAGATGAGCTTAATGCTCAAGGCGGCTAAAATGACTGTTAACCTCAGGAAGAGCATCAGAGTTGAAGCTCGCTCAGCCTGAAGGTCAGTGTATGATGGAAGTTCCAAGAGCGGCTTTTACAGGTCGTTCACCAAGCCCGGTCTCTATGGCGACCCAGGCAACTGCAGTCTTTTTCGCAGCATCATGGAGAAAGCAAACCATCACACCCTTAGCAATGTGGTGCAATTGAAAACTAGCCATGGTGTTATAAGATTCTATTTTAAAAGAGTGAGAACATTGAATAGAAATTACAAGTGCAAATGTGGCCAGCCGGAAACGGTCGTGCACCTGCTGAAGAACTGCGCTTTCTGTAAATCGGGGCGTACGCACCTGAGAACATGTTTCCCGGTGCCTTGACGTCAATGTCCTACTTGATACCAAGCAAGGCATTGAAGCAGTGGTTAAGTTTTTTTTGATTTGTCATTGCATCTCCTTAATTGATGGTCAGCTTAACAACATAACCTGTCAAGGCTTTACCGGCTTGCCCTCCCACTCAACATAATGCACAGAAGTAACAATCATGTCGTTTTTCCCTTGACGCACGGACTAAGTTCGTGAAAAGTTTGGTGCCATCAAAATGAATGAAATATATAGTAAATAGCGCATCCCTCGCTAAAAGGGTTTTTTTTTTGTATTAATGTCTTCTGTGTATAATTTTCAAGTAGTTATAAGAACAATAAACTAATTATATATATATATAAATTGCTTTTGACAAATTGAAAGCGATCTGTTATTATTTGGACAGACTTGGACTGGTACACCAGTATTATACTCTGGTGACACATCTCCTTTTTCAATAGCTAATAGTGACACCTAGAAGTTTTAAACTGCCCTGGGCAAGTCGTCTCGGTGCACCATCAACCGGGATTACAAGTTTCCTTCTCCACTTCCTTGCTTTCTTTTTCTTACCGGGAAAGCGAGGTCGTATATGGATGAAGCCGAGCTTATTGCCATAATCAAACTCAATGTGAGACCCTACGGCCCAGTCATGACATATTTTCAGCACCTCTGGAAGCTTAGTAACGTTTTTGTTGGCGTCTTTGCAGCTTGTGTAGATGGTGATGTCATCAACAAAGCCAATAACACTAACACCAGCGTCACGTATGGTACGATAAAGATCACTTGTGCATATGAGAAATAACAATGGTGAAATCGGCAAACCTTGCGGTATGCCAGTTTCAACCTTTCTCGCTTCAGAGAGATTCCCATCAACGATAAGGCTTGTTTTCCTCGCACTAACAAACTTGGATACCCAGCTCTTGGCGGCCTGGGGGAGACCCATGTTATTCATGGCCTTGATCAAGACTCCCTTGTCAACATTGTCAAAGGCATCTTTAACGTCAATTGCTAAAATTGAAGTTGTTCTTTTCCTCACTATGTTACAGTCAACACAATGCGTCAAACTAGCCAAAGCGTCTACAGCTGAATAGCCTCTACGAGCTCCAAACTGATGCTTTGAAATAGACTTTAAAGTTAGTGCCGAGAGCCTCCTCTGCAAAATCTTTTCTAAGACTTTACCCAGACAGTTAAGAAGAGTGATGGGCCGGTAAAAATTAGCCAGCTCTTCAGCTTTTCCTTCCTTTCTTAGGACCACCGTGTACCCTTTGCGGAAAGCTTTAGGGTGGTGGCCTATCTTCACACACTCTGTAAAGAGTCTGGTCAGGAGGGTCCTGAATGGCTTGACCTTCCAGGCATGCTTGATAGCAATCGTCTTGACTCCATCAGGGCCAGCGGCCTTGTATGAAGATTGAGTCGATATGGCTTCTTCAATTTCTCTGACATTGAGCTTGGGCCACCTATCGTCTCCCTCTCTGCAGAAAGAAACTCTAGGCGGTCGTACTCCAGCTTTGGTGGGGAAAAAAGCTCAGCAAACAGCGTGTCAAAAATTTCTTTAGTTGATTTTGCTATTGAGCCATTTTTCCTCACGAGCTCCGAAGTAATTCCTCTTGGTTCTACCCCTCTAGCATATGGCAACACATCCCACAGGTTCTCAGAATTTCTAGTGCATAAAATCTGGTTCCAGCACTCGCTCTTCGCTTGAACAATAGCTTCTCAAAGCTCCTACTCACTGGTCTCGGCCTGCTGTCGGTTCTCCTGAGTTGGATCACGTTTAGCCTGCTGTCTGACCTTTCTGTACTCGCCCCTCAAAGATTTGAGACTGTCCGTCCACCAGCGTTTGCTGCGCTCCACCAGCCGTAATTCTGGGGTAGAAACCCAGAGACACGATCTGATAAGCACCGTTAGTGATTCAGCCAGCTCGTCAGCCATATACTTGCCCGTGCAGCTTGTATTAGCCAACAATAGCTCATTACTAGCCTCTTCTAAGCATCTCAAGAAAAAACTCCCAATTAGCCTGCTTGTAGTTGAGCCCTCTACCGTAGTTGGTGAATTGCTCGCCGCCCCATTCCCACTGACTAGTGTCCATGGTACTTAAATGCCAAACTTGTAGAAAATAATCACTCCCCACGTTTTGGCTCTCTTCAAAATAACATAAGCCTGCACGCTCTTTTCCAAAGACAAGGTCAATGACTGAACCACTATTGTGCGTAGGTTCATCAGGGTCAGTGAAAAGAAAGTAGCCATGCTCATCAGTCCATTCAACCCAGTCCCTGGCTAATCTTTCGATTCACTGGGGCTCGATCGTGTTTTGCCAACGTGGGTGGTGAATCTTGAAATCCCCCGCTAGTACTCTTGTTGTAGTTTCGTCTTCGGTAGACTTCTCCATAAACATCATCAAAGGAAGAATCTCTTCGGACATCTTGTTGTATATATTTGTAACCTCCACACCATCAATGCTAACGGTTACCATGTTATCATCAGTCATCGTCTTCACTTTGACAACCTAGCGATCTCGTACCACCGCCCTTCTGACAAAAGTTATGGCGCGTACATCTTCCGCCAATTCATCGCATATCATATGCCAACTACTATGGCATTTAGCTCGGCCCCTCAGACCTGGCTCTTGTACCATCAGAATGTCGTAGTCGTCCTCCAACAATTCGTCCAGTATAGCGGTCTTGTTGTTGCAGTTCACTTGGCCCACTCGCAGAGGCCCGCGCGTCGTTTCCCGAGTACTACCTTTATTGATCATGAGGAATAGCATCGAGAGACTGGTCGTTCATAATCACTTCAGCAATTGCTAGTTCTGACTCCGTCTCAATTTCTTGAGTCTGAGCCTGGCTTTGGTTGTGCACCTCTACTGCCTGAGGGGTAGCAGCGGGGGTTGTTTGAATGATACTTTTGTTGGTTGCCTTGCGCTGGCTGGCTTTAGGCGGTCTGTTCTCCCATCTTCTCGCGTCACAACGTTGGTCGATCAAGAAGACGCCTTTCTTGCGAATGCGCGAATATTGGGTTTCATCTTTAAGCGCCACGATCAGCGAGAAGCACTTCGACTCCTCGGATTCGATAGACCTAGATCTGATGGCTGTAGGGGGGGGCAAGCTAACTAAATATCGTTTGCGTCCTCTATTTCTTGTCTGAGTTTTGCAGGGTCGATGAGTTTACCGTCTTTGAACACACCATCTACTGCGACTTTGTGCCACGGGGCCGTGTCCAGAATTTCTCCAAACTGGCTCAAAATCGTGGCCGTGTCGAACTAAACGTTCTTTAGTTGAATAACGACATTTTGCTTTCTACTCGATTTGATTCCGACAACTTTCGCGGGGAAGATCTTTTCGCTAATGATGTCGGTTGCGTTTCTAGCTTTGTTTTCAGCGTGGGTCATCAAAATTTCCCATGTTTTGCCTGGTTTCAGTACCATGGCGGGCGGGCCGGTGAAAGGCTTGGATGTTTTTTTCATAGCCCCTTCCGCCGCTTTCGTTGTTTTTCTGCTTGTAGTACCTGGCGCAGGCGAGATACCACCGCTGGGTTTGCCGTAGTTCACAGTTGTCCAGCCTCCGTTAGCTACTTCCGCCCAGGGCTTCGGTGCTCTGTCTCTGATTTGAATCTGCTTTTCAGTCTTTGCTAGCTTTTGCACTACCTCTTTGTACATGGCTTCCATGTTGGTGACCTTCGCAATCATGGCAGCCATTTCGCGTTCGAAGTCGGCGATTCTCTCGTCCTTTGCTTTGGATTCGTTTATATCACGGCGCTCGTACACTTCAGGTGAGATCCTGTATTTTTTTGGTCGTTGTCTTGTTGGTTGTTTGATCGGCCCAGTCAAAGTTGAAGGCTTCCTTGGGGATGACTGCCTTGTTGACTGTGTCGTTTCTGCGTTTCTTTTCCGACCCCTCAACAGTAGCTTTAAGGGTATCATTCTGACTGTCTTGGCTAGCTGTGTCGATTACTACTAGCTCCGAGGTTGATACTGTTCCCGGATCGCCTGGTTCGTCGGGTTCTGCACCGTGACCTAGGTGGTGGTGCGGTATTTTTTTTTTTTTTTTCCTTTTACTAATGCCTGTAGTACTCAAACGCCAAACTTGTAGAAGATGATTACTTCACACGTCTTGATTCTCCTTAGAGTAACACAAGCTAGCGGTTTCCTTTCTAAAGACGAAGTCGATTACTGAGCCACTCTTGTGTGTGGGGTTATCCGGGTCAGTGAAAAGAAAGTAGCCATGCATATCAGCCCATTTAACCCAGTCCCTTGCTTGACCAGTTGATATCAGAAAAAATCATGATGGGTGCTCTGAATACTGTTTACAGAGCAATAATATGAAAAGCTTTTTTTTTTTTTTGTACTTGCAAAAAGTGTGCTCAGGACTTAATTGTTTTACGAAGATGAGTATTCCTGAGGGAAAGGAAAAAAAAAAAAAAAAAAAAGTAGCATCAAAGTCTTCTTTGCATACTTTTGGTAGTTGAGTACTTGTCAGGCTGGTTCTAGAAGCTTGGGTCTATATCAGGAGCTTAGAAATTATACAAATATAACTTCCCCCCACCTTCCCCCCACTCTTTCTCGAAGTTTTGGAAAAATCAAGAAATAAATGTTCTCTCTACTCGTACCTAAAGGTCAATTCGCACATTACAGCTCCCCTTCACGGGTTTGCACGTTTCCCAGAAAATATAGCGTGATAGTCCACGATTGTGATTTTTTTTTATACATGAACTACGGTGAGAAAAATAAGATATATGGATTAATCCTTTAGCTATCATAAAATCGCATATTACCATGACCCCTTTTAAACGTAGCCCATCAGTTAGCAAAATAATGACGAAAAGAAATCTTGTCACGCTAGCTTTTGAATAAAAAAAAAACACATGGAATTTAGAGAATTAAAAGCAACACTGAGCCAGTTGCAGCTTAGTCCGGTACTGTATAAACTTTTCGGCCGAGCAGCGGAGGCAAATCGTGAGATTGATTGTTGCTATTTCATTTCCCCTTGTTTTTTTTGCATCAACCATAACTCCCTGTTGTTTGATAAATTATCATTGTAATAAAAGAGATCAACTTTATCAATTCTACAGACTAGCACTCAAATACTAAAGATTTATTAGAGCTGCGAGAAAAACAAAAAAAAAAATATATATATATATATATATATTTCTAGGGAGAGTCAGCACGATGCTCGCCAAAAACCAGTGGCCCTAACAAACAGCAAAAATTTGTAGTTAGTTGGCTTATATTAAAACCAGTTTCTTCGAGGCCAGTTAAGGTGAGGCTCGATCCGATTAACCGAAAAACCTAAACTAATTTTGTTTGATCCAGTTTATTCTAAAAGAATTGATAAAGTGTAGTTGTATGTATCGAATAGCAAAAAAAACAACATACAAATTGAAATAAAACTCGGTCCGAATCTTAAAAGGGCAATATGCCCACTCCAAAGTTTAATCCCACAAGGTGTATTACAAATGATAAAAAAAAAAAAAGGCTTTCACCAAAAATGCAATGTCTCCGAGCGTTTGTAAATATTAGTTTCAGTCTGATCAAATAAAAGACAAGGATTATGAAAGACATATGTGATCAAGAAGATTAAGGAGAAGTTTTCAGGTTCATTTGCGCATGGATCTGGCGCGCGGTATTTTCAAAAAAATATATATATATATATATATATATTATTGTTGTATATGTTCGGTTTATTGTCCTTACAAACTTATTTAGCTATAGATAAAAGACATTTTATTTCAGGTTTTTTGTTGTAACCTCCATGTCTAGGGGGGTCTATGCTGTTTGCATTTTGGTCTGTTCGCTTTCAATGGCGCCAAATTCTTCACAAATTGGGTTAAGGGAAACCCCGTCAGGATTGTCACTAAGGTAGTGTGACTCAGTGGGAGGGGCAAGCCGGTAAAACTTTGACAAGAGCTTTGCAGTTACGCTAACCATTAGGTGGGAAGGGGCCGCGCACGCATTTCGGAAAAAATTAATACAAATAAAACAACGACAGAGTCATGTTTGATTAACTCTATTTTTACTATACATTACAATTGCAACTATCATAATTTCAATTTATTTTTTTTTTTGCCTTTGTCATCGAATTCATCCTTTAAAAATACCGTTGTTTTTTATTTTTTTTATTTTTTTTTTCTTGCAACTGCAACCGATATGAAAGTTTAAACACCCTTTTTCCCAAAAAAATAAATAACAAATCTAAACTTACCGTGCACGGCGATTGTATCGTAATTCGTGTCCCAGGAAGCCTACTTTTTCGACAAACGGCCAGGTCTTAACGTCTAGCTGCAATCTGCTAATATTTTGTACATATATAATTACACAGTTCCTTTTTTTTTTTTTTTTAATTTATTCCATCATCAAATCAACTACCTCTTTTACGCTTTAGCTTCCTGGATCAACAAGATTTTCATATCTCAATCTCGTTTTCGCCAGTGCTAAGCTACCTTTTTTTCCTTTTAACTTTGTCATATTAAGTCCCGTCCCAAGGCACCCCTTTAACACACACTCACCTTGTGCTCACATGTCTGCAAAAACCCCCCAACGCAGTCGCGCAAACTCCTCTTCGTCAAGCGACTCCGCCATCCATGAAAACATAATCCTTACCGAGGATTTCGCCGCTAGCAAAAAAACCGAGCTTGCCAATCCCGAAAGCTTGATTGAATCATCTGTCGCCGAGAATGCTCCCCCCGCTGTGGACCCCCCGCCTAATGGTGGATTAACTGCCTGGCTTCAAGTCATGGCGGGCTTTTTCCTATTTTTCAATTCTTGGGGTATTGTCAACACTTATGGTGTCTTTCAAACATATTATCGTACAGGCCTTCTTGCATCCAGTACCGCCTCCTCCATCTCATGGATTGGTTCCATCCAAGGATTTATGGTTAATAATTTTTCCGTTGTTCTTGGCCCCTTGGTTGATCGTGGCCATGTCAAGAGTATTGTTTATATTGGCTGTTTTGTGTTGACATTTGGTACCATGATGACCTCGCTGGGCCACGAGTACTACCAGATCTTATTGTCCCAGGGATTTGTCATGGGAATTGGTTGTTCTTGTGCGTTTGTTTCTTCGGTCGCTGTGATTTCTTCTTACTTTTCAACCCGCCGTGCTTTTGCCATGGGCATCTGTGCCAGTGGCTCATCGCTAGGCGGCACCATCTACCCCATCATGGCGCACCGCCTCATCCCGCGTATTGGCTTCCCCTGGACCCTCCGCATCATGGGATTTATGATTTTTGCCACAACCCTCATGGCATCGTTCCTGCTTAAACCGCGCTTGCCCCCGCGCAAGAATGTCACCATTATCCACCTACCATCGTTGCGCGACCCCGCCCTCATGATGTTTTCGTTTTGTGTGCTTTTTGGCTTTGCCGGCCTGTACGTACCCATCTTTTACGTACAATCTTACGCCATCAGTAACGGTATTGACAGTAACCTTGCCTTTTACCTTCTTTCCATCCTTAATGCTGGCTCGACTTTTGGCCGTATCGTCCCCAACTTTCTTGCCGACAAAATTGGACCCTTTAACATTATCCTATGGTGCTGTACCTGCTGCACCATTCTTATTTTTTGCTGGACCCGCATCACCTCTCAGTCGGGACTTTTGGCCTTTTGTGTCATTTTCGGTTTTTGCTCGGGAGCTTTTGTCTCTATTCCCGCGGCTTGTGTTGCTCGCATCACACCGGATCTTTCTATCATTGGCTCGCGCCTAGGCCTAACTTTTTTTATTTACGGCTTTGGTCTCCTTATTGGTACCCCTGTGGCCGGCGCCATTCTTGAAATCTCCACGACTGAGAATCGATACCTCGGATTGCAGGTTTTTTCTGGCGCCCTGATGACCATGGCGCTTTTGTTTTGCCTTGCGACCAAGCTCAATGTGGGTAAAGGCAAGTTTTTTGTCAAGGTATAAAGAAACTAGAATTGAAAAAAAAAACAAAAAAAAACCAGATGTTGTATTGGCATTTTTTTAGTATTTGCATTTTGTTCTACGTATATATATTCGTTTGTCTATAATCTTAAAGTAAATTATAATAGTAATAGAGATAATAATTTTTTTTAAAAAAATAATAATAATAATAGTAATAACAGATGAATATATTGTCAAACTTGATTCAATAAATTGTCAATCAACTTTTTTTTACTAGTTGGAATATAGCAGGTTGGAGGACCTCGGGACAAGTTAGCAAATATCTTAATACGGTCGTCTCCCCCACAAAGGTTTAGGGGAAAATGTAAGGGTAAACCTATTTTTTTCTGTTTTTCCTCTCTAATTCGTACCTAAAGGTCTACCCTCGTACCTAAAAACCTGCCCTCGTACCTACATGTTTACCCTCGTACCTAAATGTTTACCCTCGTACCTAAATGTTTACCCTCGTACCTAAAGGTCTACTCTCGTACCTAAAGGTCTATTCGCACCCATCCCCCTTTGCGGGTTTGCTCACTTTTTTATTTTACTGAGAAAAAAATAATCATGACGGAATTCTCCCCAGGACGTACACTTGTAATCAAAAAAAAAATTCTAGTGAATAAAACCTATGTTACGAAAAGCAATGGCTTCTCAGCCAAAGCATGAAAAAAAAAAAAAGATTAATTTACAAATGTGGAATTTTGCAGCGCGCCCATTATTTTAACAGCGGCTGGTACTCGCCGCTAGCACCGTCACTTTTCACCGACGAATGCGACGAGCTTCTTTGCGTTTGCGACTCTGTGTCCTGAATAATTGTCTTGGAAACACCCTGCACATTGACCACGGATTCAATGATGCTACCGGTGCGGTAAAAATGTTTCTCTGGACCCTGCGCGGGGACCTCCAAGTAGCTGGTGCTGCCGCTGGGGTCCTCGCTGGCATCATAGCTGTGGCGCAAAAGCGCCTCGTCAATGGCACCCTGCTCCGTGCGGTGGATTGTGCCATAATTGCCGTGCGGCGCCGGCACCGTTTGCTGGTGGATGTCGGTGCCATCAAGAGCGCCGTGGCCATTCACATTGCTTGTACGCGCGCCAACCTCGGAAAGCGTCTGGCCAGGCTTGATGGTCACCTTGGTGTTGGAAGTTTTGTTGGGATTGGAGGCCTTGTTCAGAGGGTTAAGCTTGGGCTTAATAGATCCAGCGTTGCTGCCCTCCTGCGACACAAGCGCATGGTACACATTCTCAAACCCCAGCGAACTGCGAGGAGTGAACGAATGATGCATGGCAAACCGCTTCAACGGGCCCGGGTTGCTGCGCTTGATGGCCTTGTGCACGTCAATATACACGTCCGACTCGTCAATAATCTCCTCGCCAATGAGCTCTTCAATAACGTCTTCAAGTGTGAGCACGCCAAGAGCGCCCTCAGGCTCGCCGGGTGTCTTGGACACCACAACCATATGCGACTTGCCCTCTTGGAAGTAGTTGAGAATGTTCAAACACGATGTGTCTGGGCGGGTTTCCGGTAGCGTGGCGAGAGGGAACGATGAGATGGGAAAACTATCCTCAGGATCGTAGGTAATTAATGTGCGCACGAGCAGCATACCAACAAAGTTGGTAGGCTCGCCGGGGGCGTGAATGGGAATACGATTGAAACCAGTGTGAAGAATCTTCTCAATGGTTTCCTCATCAAGGATGCGATCCGAGCTCATGGTGAAAACGTCCTGCATGGGGGTCATCACGAGGGCAACGGGTTTGTCCTTGAGATCTAACACGGCCGAAATAATCGTGACCTCATCTTCACTAAGACGTTCAACACCCATGGTCTTGTGCAAACCTACAAGCGTTTTGAGTCCGGCACGCTTGTAAATGGTGCCGTGGTCCTCACCTAGGATGTAGTCCAAAAGCATGGCAATAGGGTAGGCAACAGGGTACATGAGGTACATGAGAGCAAGCACAAATGGAGCAAAAATGGCACCAATGCGCAGGCCATATCGAACCGAGGCAGATTGCGGGATAATTTCGCCAAAAATAACAATAGCAATAGTAGATGACACAACGGCAGGCCAACCACCACCGAGCACACGATCAAGCACAATGGGCAGAGACTCGTTGGTAATAACATTAGAAAGGAGGAGTGTGACCAAAACCCAGTGCTTGCCGCGCTTAAGCAGCGAAAGCACCTTGTCGGCGGCAGCGCGCTCGCTCTCTTCGCCAGACTGACGGATAACTTGCAAGTACACCTCGTCTTGGCCCATGAGGCCGAGGGTGAGACCGGCAAACACGCCCCCAAGGAGGACAAGAGCAACGGAAACACTCATATTAAGCCAAAATGATGACGAATCCTCGGCGGGCGCAGGCTCAGCTGGGGCGTGCTGCATGAGGTAGGTCAGGGGGTATGCAGCAGCTCGTAGTGGCAACTGCGAAATAAGGACAATGGCAATTTTGGCAATACCCATAGTCTTGAGTCCACGAGCAGCCGGAACCGGCTGCGCAGTAGTGGTGGTGGTGGGGGAGCTGACGACGACCTTGGTGGGAGCAAGGTTGCGGGCCGAGTCGTTCAAGCTTCGAAGGCGGCGGCGGGCAACATGTTTAGAGGCGGGTAATATACTAGATTCTGAGAGGTCCATGAACTACTAGGGAGGAAAGGGCAGGCTGTGCGCAGATACGAGCAGGTCGGGGGATGGCGGATTCTTAGAGGAGAGTGAAATAATGGAGAAGAAGAGTGGAAGAGGGTGTCTTTATATGTTTTTTTTTTCAGAAAAATATTTTTAAAAATATATTTTATTTTTCGTTTTTGTCGCCTTGAAAGGTTTTTGTCTACAGCGTCTCATCAACTTCTAGGGATCCACAGTGAAAGGAGACATAGGACCCTCGATGGATTCAACATTCCTTATCGAGAGGACCCGACAGATCTTGCTTCGACGCAACTGCGCCGCAGCTTGATAGCCGAGAGCTATTTATTCGTGTCACGCGATGTCTTTCCTTCCCAGCCTGCCCTACTGCCGATCATTACCGGTCCCGGGGCTCGAGCAGATATATTTCACGCAGCCTGCACTGCTCAACCCCTTCAACCGCGTCTACACCATCGTTGCTGCCGCCGCGCCCGGGTTCACGACCCCACGCACGCTAAAGCTCTCAATGTCCACATTTGAGTTGCCGCGCACCGCCGAGTTTGAAAATCGCACGGCGAGATACCGCGCGCACACGGCGCGGTCGAACCTGATGCGCACGTGGCGGTACTGCGACGAGCGCGGGATTGTGGTCAGCACCAGCGGCTCGAGCGGCCCCGTACGCCGCCATTTTGATGGCGGCACCGCCGTCACCATCTCGTAACCCGTCGCTGCGCTGCTATTGCCGCTGCACTGTGTGTCACATGCGCCCATGCTTAGACATGATTCGTCAGACGCACTGCGTTTAGTCACTGACCGCACACGCTCACGGCCTCCTACATCGAGAATCAACCCGCAGTTGTTTGCGTCGGGCTTGTAATTAGGGTAACACAGGTGGTACCTAGCCATGCAGGTGTCGCCAACCTCATTATCTGTTCGCGGGGCCAGCTCGCACGAAAAAAGGGCCCAGTTTTCTAGCACGCCATGGCCCGGCGTGTGCATTGCAGTATCGTGGCTTGGCCGCTGCGCTCCGCTGCTGGGATTGTTTGCCGTGAAAAGATGCTGCACTGGCGACTGCTCAAAATACTCTTCAACGCGCTGGGTGAGGCCCTCCTTGGCCATGGCAACAAAGACAGCAATATGTTGCACGGGGCTCGTGTAGCCCGTGTGTGGCGGAGTAACCACGTTGATCTCTTGTACAAGCCCGGAGCGCGCCTCGATAGCAAACACAACGGTACAGTGGTTTTGCTTGGAGCAGTAAACGTTGTCGTAGTGACTTATTATGTTGGAGACTGAGTAGTTGCCGTCAAACTCACCTCCAGTTGTGTCAATGACACGCAGCGGCAGCGTGCCAATCACGTCGGTCTGGACATCGGTATGTATAGCACCGTTGCGGCGCACGCAGTCGACAAATTGCGAGACAAATGACAGGGGCGCGCTCGGTGCAAAGGAGATCTGGGATCGAGAGGCTCTAAATGGCACCATAGATACTGTATATTAAATGCAATGGAGTTGACTTGTCATTATTCTATTTAGATATATATTTTCAGGACAGGTGCTAGTACTTATAGCCCGTTGTAAGCATCCCTGGTGGTCTTGCTGGCGTCAATGCGGCTGGTGGCCGCCTATAAGGGACTCTTGTTGTAGTTATTGTCTAGGACGCCAGCATTAAGCTAGCCGCCGAAAAGAATGAATACTTAGCCTAAGCCGTTTGACAACTCTTGTCGACCTCGGCCAAGCCCGGTGCCACTGACGCACGTTGACCCCGGGTCTTGTGTTCTGCTCGGCCAGCGTGGTTGCAGCCATAGTGGCCAGTGTATGCCCTTACCCAGTATCCAAGACTGCTAGAGGCGTTGCGGGGGCCATGGCGCCGCGCCCCCGGCTGCCACGCAACAACACTTGCTACACGGCTGCCGCCGATGCCACGCGTAAGTTGGCAGCGGTTTCCGGCGTGGAAATATCTTTGAACCGCTCGGTGCACGCTGCCGGCACAGAGCCAGCCGTGCGCGGGTTGGGGCTCCCAAACCGGCTGGGCCTTTTAAAAAAAATTTTTCCTTCCTTGTTTTTCTTTCTTCTTCTTACAACCCTTTAGCAACAACAACAACAACCATAATCACACCGCCACACTCGACCACAATGAGTGAACCCACCAGAAACGTCCGCATCAACAAACTGGCAGAGGCCCCCACGCCTCAAAACACACCCGCCACTGTCACGTCGTCATTCATTCAGCGCGCAAACAACGGCAAGCCCTCCGTGCCTACCATCTCAGAGGATGCCGACGCTTCGCAGCTGACCAACAGCCAGGCGCTTATCTCAATGATCCAAGGCAAGCTTGGAAACCTAGTCGGCGCGCCTTCCGGTTATATTGATGGCTTGCCCAAGGTTGTCAAGGATAGAATCAGAGGCCTCAAGGCTCTCCAGTCTCAGCAGTCTGAGTTGGAGGCTGAACTAGAGGCCGAAATTCTCAAGCTCGAGAAGCAGTGGCACAAGCGATACGAGCCTCTTTTCAAGAAGCGTGCTCAACTGATTGCTGGCGAAATTGAGCCTACTGAAGAGGAAATTCTTGCCGGTAAGAAGATTGAGGAAGAAGCCGATGAGGAGCACGACGAAGATGAGGAGGAAGATGACGAGGAAGATGAGGAAGATGAGGAAGAGAGTGATGTTAAGGGTATCCCCGACTTTTGGCTCACTGCGCTAAAAACCCACCCTGATCTGTCACTTCTTATCAGCGACCGCGACGACGAGGCCCTGCATTACCTCACCGACATTAGAATGGACTACCTAGACCAGCCTGGTTTTTCCCTGACTTTTGACTTTGCCGAGAACCCCTTCTTCACAAACAAGACTCTCAGAAAGGTCTACTACTACGAGGACGCGCCCGCGTTTATGGGCGAGTATACCTTTGACCACTCAGAAGGCACCGTCATTGACTGGAAGTCGCCGGAGCAGAACCTTACTGTGCGCATCGAGAAGCGCAAGCAGCGTAACAAGCGCACCAATGAGACCCGCACGGTCGAGAAGACTGTCGAGACCGAATCTTTCTTCAACTTTTTTAGTCCTCCTGAAATTGACGAAGAGACTGAAGATGATGAGGAGCTGGCTCAGCTGGTTGAGCAAGATCACGAGAATGGTGAGGCCATCAAGGACATGATTCCTCGCGCTGTCCTCTTTTTCACTGGCGAGGCTCTTCAGTATGATGTGGATGATGAGGATGAGGACGACCTCGAGGAGGATGAGGACGAGGATGATGACTTTAGCGATAGTGACGAGGACGAGGATGATGAAGGCGTCATCAAGTCTGGTGGCGGTGCTTCTGGCGGCCAGCAGCCCGAGTGCAAGCAGCAGTAGGCTTGGCACAGTATTTAAAATGTCTGTTTTTTTTTTCCAATTATTTCCAATTGTAATTTTCCTTTGCTGTATTATTTCATTTTCTTTTTTTTTTTTTTTTTTTTTTTGTTATTCGTGCTGATTTCTGCTTTCTCGTCCGGTGGCGTCGGCGCCGGTTGTACCGGTAAGATCACGTGCCGTCGTAACATTTTTTTAAAGTAAAAATCAACATCTTCTTTCTTCGTTCTCTAACCGTTGCTTCCACCCCACCACGCAATGCCGCCATCAGTTAACCCGGCCATCTACAAAAAAAATACGGGCTACCTTACGATTGACCCGGAGACCGATGAGCTTTTCTGGCAAAGTTCGCCGTCAGCGCCCCCGCTTATGAAAATCACCCTCTCGGCCATCGCGGCGCTGCAGGCGTCGGGCGCCAACTCCGCCAAATTCAAGCTGCGGTTCTCTTACACACCGCCAGTAAAAGCCGAAGGCGCCGCTGCCACCACGGAAGTCGAGCCTGTGCAGTACTTATTTTCTTTTGCTGATCGCGATGTCATGGGTCGTGTGCGAGACATTTTGCAGCTTTCACTGCAGAAAACGACGGCGCTGGCGCAGGCGGCAAAGGAGAAGGAGGCCGAAGCCGAACAGCAAAAAGTGGCAGCAGCAGCAGCTGCTGCCGCTGCCGCCAGCACGAATGGGAAAAAGGCCGGTGGCGTTGGCAGCACGAATGTGCGCCCAGTGTCGGCAACTTCCGTACACCTTGAATCGAAAAAGCTACTTGCCAACCTTGATCTTCAGAAAAAATTACTAATGGAAGATAAGACGCTCAAAAGCAAGTTTGAGGAAACAGTGATCAAAAATGGACTACCCTACGAGGAGTTTTGGGCCACAAGAGTGCACATTTTGCGCGCTTACGCACTTACCTCGTCACAAAAGCGCGGGCCCTATAACGTCCTTAGTACGGTCAAGCCTGTAAGTAACAGCGAAAACAAGGCAAGTGTGAGTCTTACGCGTGAGACGATTAGTGATATTTTTGAGCAATACCCACTAGTTCGGCGCGCGTATAATGACTGTGTGCCGAAAATTAACGAGGGTGATTTTTGGTCGCGATTTTTTCTTTCTCGTCTTTTTCGCCGGCTCAAGGGTGAGAAGCAAAAGCCAACCGACCCTACTGATGTTTTACTTGACAAGTATATTGAATACATTGACAACGGCACTCTTTCAGGCATGCGAAAGCGGAAAGCGCCAGAAGATGACGAGCCGGAGGAAGATGTGGAAGTGAATGTACCGTTTTTCTTGGACGTGGCAGGCAACGAGGAAAGTGACCCGCAAAAGCTGGGTAACCGCCAGGATATGACGATGCGCTCGGGCGTAGAGGGACCAGGCGCCGTTTCGCTAATTCGCGCTATGAACAACTTATCGCAAAAAATGGTCTATGGTGTCGACGACCACGGCATGGAATACGGTATGCACGATCGTGATGAAAGTCAGCTGGTAGACGAGCTTAAGCTCAACGGGCTTCAAGAGGAAATGCCAACTGCATACATGGAGCTCAATTTGAAACCGAACGCATCAGCATCATCGTCATCAGCATCCACTGGCGCGAACGGCGGCGCCGAGGCTGATGCTGCTGCCAACCTACCCGTCTCGCTCACAGAAGAGCAACAGCAGCCCGTCAAGTACATGAAGTCTAATCTCGCCGACCCGACTCTGAACCTACAGGAGCCAGGCTTGCTACAGGACGATATCCGGCGCGCCCAGAAACAAGTTACGAAAACGATCCGACTGCGCTCGCGCGAGGCCTCTAATAACCTTACGCGAGAACAAAAAACTATTGAACAGGACGTTCAGGACCACGCGCAGCTATGCCATATTACGTCAATTGAGTTCTTGCGCCATTTTTGGATTCATTTCCGCTCGGGCGATCCGGCCCAGGCGCCCGCAGTGGCGAAGCTTTTGCAGTCGGTGCGCAAGTCGATTGTGCGGGTCGAGTCCGTGGTGCGTGATGCGCCCGAGGATATCCGCCCTGCGGTGCAAGCGGCGCTGCAGCCGCTTACGGCGTCGCTACACAAGGCCGTCGCTGCGCATACCCGTGCTGTCGCTGAACGCTACTCGCACGCCAATGATCCGAGCACCGCCGCTGCTAGCGCTACGGGTACCCCCGTGTCCATGTGAATATTAGACTCTTTTTTTTTTTATCTGCATTATTACTTAACTTATTTTTCTCGTTTATTCCTTTTTTTTTTTTTAGTGAGAGAGGTGGAGAGGGGAAAAAAAAAAATTATTACCTTCCCTTAACTTGTAAACTATACACGTATCATAAATGCAGTCGTCCAGTAAAAAAAAAATTAAATAGTGGCACTTTCAAGCTACTACTCAAGCGGGCCATCACCGTATGCCAGGGTATACATGCCCATGGCCTTCATGGTAAAGTAAAATTTGTAATTTGGGTACTCGATACCACACGAGTGGTTAAAGACACCCTCAATATGGTTGTAGCCAAAGGAGCCATCGGCTTGCTGCTTGTCCATGAGGAACCGCACGCCGCGCTTGATGACATTGGCCTCGGGGTATTCGGCCAAAAGCAGGGCAATCAGCGCCCAACTCGTTTGCACGGCCTGCGAGGTAGTGTGGCGGACATAACTAAAGACTTCGTTGGACCGCAGGTTCTCGGCCCAGCCGCCGTCAGCGGCCTCTTGGCGCGCAACGAGGTAGTCGCAGGCCTTGCGCACCGTCTCGTTGTTGGCGTAAGTGTAGCCCTGCGTCGCGAGCGCCTCGATGGCAAACATGCCCGCGTAGGTGTAACACACGCCCCAGGAGCCGTACCAACTGCCATCGGCGTTTTGATAGGAAATAATATATTTAATGGCATCGGCAATGGCCTGGTCAATCTCGCGAGACTTGTACTTGTAAAACTTGCGGAAGTAAAAAAGCCCCAGCACCGATGAATCTGTGCACTCAACGTAGGGGAACTCGACCATAATATTGCCAAAGACCTCAGCGGGGTTGAGAGCCTCCATGAGCGTCGTGGCTTTAATTTTTTCGTACGAAGCAAAGGAGCCAAAATGGAAGGACCCGCGATTCTGCAGGCCCAGGATGATATCAATAGATTTGTGCATGCGTTCTTCGGGGAATTCTTCCTTGAGAAATTCAAACCCTGGCAGATTTTGAACCATGATAATGGCCTTGAGAGCTTCAGATGTGCAGTCGCTTACCGTGAACCCCTGAGTTTGCGTTGAGAACGGGAACCCGCCAACCCGCTTGTCACGAAAACTGCCCTCAACGGCCTCTTCCACAAACTGCGAGCGGGTCAAAAAACGGTAACCCTTGATGATAGCATCGCGGAACTCAGGCATGGAGCCCAAGCCAATCAGGACGGCATACTGCAGCGCGAACCCCACATCCCACACTTGCACACCATTAGTACCATTCATAGCCAGTCCCTCGGGCATAAGATAGAGAAAATCGGGCCAGCGGTAAAGGAAACGTTGGAACTCGGGAGAGTCCTTACCCTTTTCAAGAAACACGACAATCGCATTCATGGCATTGCTGATGGGCGCAATGGCGAGATGATCAGTGTTTTCTAAATCCTTCATAATTAGATCGATCACGCGAGTCGACGCGCGGCGTAGCAGCCAGCTTGGCCGCAGATACTTTTCGTACTTGACCATACAGTAGTTGGCAACATCAAGGATCTTTGTATGCGGGTAGTAAAGGTCCACGCCGCAGACCGTGTTGCGGTGCTTGGAAAAGTCAATGCTCTCATAGGGCTTGGTGTAAATCTCTTCCCGTAGCTCGCGTAGCAGCGGGTTAAGCTCCATCTTTACGCGATTGGCACTGAGGTAACCAAGCGGGAGATAAATGGCGCGCGTGTGCACCCACCAGCGGCCCGGGTGGATGGGCAGCGCATAGGGAAGCATCCAGAGCTCCGGCGGCGCGGGGTTGACGCCCTCCCACTCATAGATATTAAGCATCGCTAAATACGCTTTGCCCCAATGCGGGTTGCCAATGGCGCCGCCAAGTGAATGCAAGCACTTGCGCGCCTTGACAACCGCGGGGTGATCGCGGCCCATCCCGAGGATGCGCAGAATCACATAATTGATCGTAGTACCAAACGCCGTGCTCTTGTCGTAGGTGTGCAACCCCCAGCCACCATCGACAGGGTGGGCCCGGTTCACAATGTACCGCAGAATTTCAATCCTTTCCTCCTCTGAGAACGGTGTGCCTGTAAAATATTTTGCTACCACGTAACCAATAAGTAAAAACATGGGGCCAGAATATTGACAGGGAAAAGTGCCCTGATCGTCTTGGATGTGAGTAAGAAACCGAAAGGCATTGACGGCTGATTGAAAGGGGGTCTTGGGCTTGGAGAACTTGGGCGGGTTAAAGGAGTCGAGTTCTAATTGGTACTTTGTGTACTCGGTCGGCGGGTCGGTCTTGAGATGGTCGTCGTTGCGCAGGTAGACCCAGTTCTGCTTGCCGAGCTCATCGACTTTGAGGCGCCAGCGGGTATGGTCAGTCGTGGGGAGACCGTAGCGGTCAGCGGGAAATACAAAGCCGTCAGGGTTAGTCATGGCGGCCAGGAAAAGGGGGGTGGAATCGGAGGATGGTGATGGGGTAGGAGAGAAAGAAGGAGTCGCAGAAAAACAGGCGATCAGGAAAAAGGCATGATCTTTTTTTTTTTTAACTTTTGTTTTCTGACATTAGAATCACAAGTCAACGCAAACCTCTCCGAGTTTTACAAGTTATTGATTTAAACCTGTTAAAAACAAGACTACGAAGAATAATAAACAACAATGGGTTGTCGTATCAATAGGTGATTTATGGATGAAATTAAAAAAAAATACATATATATATTTACACACATTACATACACTGTATACCTACAGCGAGGCAATTGAAACAACCTCGCGAATGTGCTTGAACCCGTTCTCACTGGGGTCAAGTACCAGAAGGCCCTCCTTTACAATCTTCACAAGGTTCTTATCCAACAGAAACGGGTTAGTCATTAGCTGCTTCTGCAGGATTGTCTCAAAAAATGTCAGCATCGCGTCACGGTGACCGCTTTTGACCACAAGCGCCGCCACGCGGGTAAAAAGCGCATTGTCAAAGACAAGATGTTTATCAATGGTATGCCACAGGTTGAAAAAATAGCTCCAGCGGTTGTCGTTAGCAAACGCCGTCAGCGCGATAAAAATGACAGACTGGTTCATACGGCGCGGCGAGGTGCGCAGGAAACTAAAGAGCGTGACGGCCTGGGAGGTCAGCACGGGCACGCGCTCGACAATCACCTCGCCAGTAGTCTCGTTGCGCGCCGGCGCCGGATTCTTTAGCGCCTCGGCCAGCGACAATTCAGGGACATCCAGCCAAAGTCGAAAGAGTAGCTGGTAGATATTGTAGCTCAGATCCGTGCCTTGCGGTCGCAACACATCCTTGAACATGTAGTATGCAACTCGCGACTTCTTGCGACTAATCTGGAACGGGGTCTTATCGGAACTATCATACTCCTTGGAGCTAACAATTGCACTCAGGACAAGCTCAACGTCAGCAAGGTCGACGAGCAGGCCTGATGCCTGTTGATTAATAAGATGTTCTTCCAGGGCCCGCAGGCGGAACTCTTTGGGGTTAAGCTCATGCGCCTTGATGAGAAACTGCAGTCTTAAACGATGATCCTGCTTAGTGGGCATCTTGGGGAATTCAGAAAAAAATGATTGTACCACATCGCTCTCGTTCGTCAGCAGGGCCGGCTGCGCGGAGAACAAGTGATTAATGTGCGCTTTTAGGACAGAATCCTGGTCAGCACTCGTTTGTTTTAGCGCAATGGCAGTTTTGTAGTCGCCTTTAATAGCGGCATGGTCTAAAGCTTTGTGAGTACTGGGGTTGGGGAAGGGTGGTGTGTTGGGAGAAGAGGATGCTTGCGTCAGATTCAGGCAGGGCGTATGGCTCGAAAACCATCGCTTGCCGGCGGAATGTGTATGGTAACCTCGGATGGAGCCCTGAGTTGAAAAGGGAGATGATGAAGAGGGTTGCTGGTGCTGCTGGTGTCCTAACTCCGAACTTGCTTCAGCAGACTCTTCGAGCTGTAACCGGCGCTGCTCCTCAAGCGCAGCCGGGTCCTCTGCCCACACGTACTCCAGATCCAGCTCCTCGCGCTTCTCTGGTGTCATCATATGCACAGTCAGACTATCAACCTTGGTATCAAGCACAACCCAGTTGTTTGCAAACCGGCTAGCCTCGGCCGAATATGAAAACGTTTCATCGGCATTAGCCAACTTTTTGGCCTTTTTTTTCAGTCGCCGCCGTTGCACTTTAAGAAACCCACTAGTTTGAATACCCTCTTGTGAGGGGACAACATCAAAGTTGTGCTTGATAAACGTGATAAGACCGTTGGTGCCGCGGCCAATATGGCGCTCAGTGTTGCCTGTGGCCAAAACCAGGATCGCGTCGGAGCCAAAAATGGACACAGGGGTGCGGTTCCGCAGATCAATAAAAGCAACGTCAGTGAAACCAAGCTCGCGGATCATTTCCGTCACAAGGGTTTTCAGCGACTCCGGAGCGTTCTCTGGGAACTCGGGGATGGCCTCGCTAAGCGCGGGGTTGAGCTGCGTGTAGGTCTCGCTCGATCTAAGATACCAAGGCACCGCATCAGTAGCGGTCGCAGCAGTAGCAGCAGCAGCAGCAGTAGCAGAAGCAGCGTCGGCAACTTGATCATGTTTAGACTCCTCATTTTGCTGCGGTTGCTGGTGCTCGGGTGCCGCTGGTGCAAACTCTGAGTAAAGTCTTGCCGCAGAGCGCAGACCCGGCATGTGCAATTGTCTCAGCGCGCCGCTGTGAAGGGCGCGTCGTGTCAGCATCATCGTTCCAATATAAGTCTATATATATATATATATATATGTCTCTCCCGCGTAATGGTTCCTCTACACACAGGATCTTGTTGAGAGAGGAAACGGAAAAAGGTTGGGTATGTCGGTTGGGGGAAAAAAAAAAAAAAATGAAACGGTGATTAGGTCTCGCTAGGCTTTCTGAAAAAATAAAAAAAAAGTTTTTTGAGCGAAAGAAAATTTGGAATTTTCGCTGCTTTTGCTTTTCATTTGTCCAAACCAGCATGGGTAGGGTAACTGCACGGCTGAAGTTGTGATTTCATGGAGACAAAGGCAAAAAAAAGACTAAAGGAAACAAAAAATGGGCCAAATACAAGTTAAAAAAAAAAAAAAAAAACACCATTACAATTAAAATGGAGGACGGGGAGGTTAAAAATAAAAAAGAAAAGTTTCTATTAATGATACAATATATATAAGGTATACTCTAGCTGTCAGCCAGGAGCTCTAGCATGCCCTCTATACGCTGAGCATTCTGCGCCACGTTAATCTCCGTCAGCACCACAGTCCTAAGCTCGTTGACGCGCGACTCCAGCACACCGGACTTTTCAATAAGTGGACCGTACATCTCAATGGCACACGCCAAGAAGTCCGCGGCAACGGGCAGAGTTCGGTTATCACGAGTGTAACGGATCAAGTATTTAAACAGAGGCTCGAGCGACGCCTCGTCGCGGCCGGCCAAACTGACGCGGATCTTACCGCGTTTCCTAATCTCTTCAAGGATACTGATACGGTTCTGAGTCTCTGGGTCGTTGCATAGCACACTGTCTAACGCGTCAGCCCATCGGAACTGGCGCAAGTATCGCTCCCATAGTGGCAGCTTCTTCTTGGTCTTGTTGTTATCCTCTACTACCCGGTGCTCCAGCTCACCATGGTAATCGATACCTTTCATGAGTCGTGCGCTGGCGCTGGTGCGCTCCTTCTTAACCCCTTGGGCTACCCGAGGCTCGGTCTTTCTCGTACGGATCGACAGCAGGCCCGAGGTCAAACCAGTCACTAGATGCTTTTGGTCGGGAGATATGCCAGTGTTGAGCACGCCGCCGCCATACTTCCAACCAAACTTGACATCCCATTTACCCGACGAATAGTCAAACACCTTAACATGGCCGTCAAGTGAACCGGCCAAAAGACCATGGGGGCCACCGTCAGAAAGGGTTGTGACGGTCTTTTGAAAGTTTGAAAGGGTCTTGATGGTTTTGCCAGCAGTGAGATCCCAGACCTTGACGGTGGGCCCGCCGGCGGATACAAGGGTCGTGGGGTTGAGGGCAACAATGCTTTCGACGGGCGCGCCCTGGTCATGCTGGGAGATGGGTCCCTCGGCGGGAGGGGCGCGGGAGTCGTAGAGTCTAACAACGCTGTCGTAAGAACCGGTAGCAATGAGGTTTGACGAGGGAATGAAGCAGCCGGTGCGGATATAGTCTGTATGGTCATCAAAGGACGCAATGGGGTTGGGAGACGTAATGTCCCACAGTCTTGCAACTTTGTCATCGGAAGCGGACAAAAGTGTAGTCAGACTCGACGGATGGAACTTGGTCACATGCGTGGGATGCTGCGTAGGCTGGAGCTTGACAAGGATGGATCGTGAGCTAGCATCAAATACCTGGATCAGACCCGTCGCGTCACCAGCAACAACGAGCTTACCATCTGACCGGAATTCACCGGAGTAGACTGTATCTGTAAACCGCGCAATTGTGCGCACTACCTGTCTTGTCTTGGCCGAAAAAATCTGCACCCGTGTACTGCTAGTAACAGCAAAATCGTGGGGGCTCTGCGGGTTGAAGTGAATGTGATTGATTGCATTATTCTCCTTGACAAGGATGGGGTTTTTAAACCCACGCCAGTAGCGCTGCTCGGGGGTAAAGTTGCCGGGCAGCGAGACGTTTTTAGTCTGCTGAATGCGCTGGAAGGGAGCGGACATTGCGGTATGAGCAGGGAGATTGTCGAGTCTTCAAAGGGTTTTTTTTTGTTTTTTTCCGTTTGTAAAAATGCAAGTGAGAAAATGAGAAGCTGAGATGGTTGAAATTTTTCTTCCCAAAAAAATAAAAATTTTTCGGAGCTTCCTCCCAATAGAACACAGTTGTGCACGTGACACGCCTAAACTACAACCAAACACTTTAAATGAAACTTTTAAAAGCTTGTATATGTGTAAATAATATGTCAACATTGTGTATAGATTTCAGGCAAACTTGCTATTTTTTTTATTCATCGCCGGCAATTTTAAACCATTCTGTAATGCAGTTCTCCTTTTTGAGATCCTTGACCTCAGCAAAAAGACCCGGCGTGCAACCTGAACACTTTGGAGAGCTGTGGCAGTTAAAGTAGGGGATGTGATTGTACCCGATGTCCCGGAAGAAGTGGATCCGCGACTTATCCGTCATTAAACCTAAAGCAATACTGTGTACAGGCGCGTCACCCCAGCGCTCGTAGAAAAATCCACCTGCATGGTCAAGATGTTGGAAAAAATCAGTGTATTCCTGCGAGCGGAAGAAGTCAAGGCGACCAATCTCAAAGTTGGACCAAAAGTGGCAGGTAGAGTAGCCCTGGGTGATGGAGTTGTGGCGCTCACGGGAATCTTGAATTAGCCAGCCGCGGGCTGAGTTAGGGTGAACGTAATCAGTGTGGTTGGCGAAAAAATCGACAACGGTGGGCCACAGCGTCGCAACACTCTGCGGCGAGTCGTAGAGGTTGATGTTGAACCCATAGTCCTTGTCATTATCCTCCATGTAGGCAAATACGTCGTAATCGATATCGCAGTAGTATTTGGTCTTGGGCTCTACGCGCCAGTACCAGTCAAGGTCACGCATGGCAGGATCGTTAAAGAAAACACCAGAGTTCCAGCGACACATGCGATGGTATGACTGCTTATCAGAGTACTGAACCTCCTTCTTGAATCCAGATGCCATCAAGGCCGCCTTGTTGAGATCAATCCACTCGGGTTCTTCCCAGTCCGAGTCGGCAATCTTGACGTATGTACACTTGGCCGGGGCAGCAAGCTCGGAGGTCTTTTCCTTAAAATGCTGAGTAAATTCTTCATCGTTAAAAAAAATCCATTGGTAATTGAATTTTTTGTTAAACTTGGATTCTATCTGAGTCATAGTACCAAGCAGGTCGTTAAGCTCTTCATTACGGACAAGCGAAATCAAAGCGGCCTTGACGCGTCTTGTATCAGAGGCCCGCACCAGAGGCTTGAGCGATTTGGGTTCGAAATCAGTCTCAGTCCAGGGGTTTTTCTGGGGCGACAGATCGGGGTATGAGTACGTCTCATTGATGTTGGTAACAATGCTAATCTCGTCCGAGGCGTTGAAGTTGATGAAGCTCTTTAGTGTCGGCCGACTCCAATAGTCATTGTCATGGGCGTCAATGCTAAAAAGAGTGTTAGGGTCGGCATTTGAGGTTTTACTATCATCGCCACTGTTGCTGTTATCACTACTGCCCTTGACAATGGTGGTTGAGTAGCCACTACGGCTATCAGGTTTGGCCTTGATTAGGTTGGACGTTGAATTGTAAAAATCCTTGTTTGTAAGAAGAAATACTGTTGTCAGAGTCATGAGACTGCTGACGGCTAGCAGACTGATAAGGACTGCTTTAATCATGGACATGCTGAGGGAGGGTGAGATTGAAAGAAAAAAAAAAAAAAAAAAAAAAAAAAAAAAAAAAAAAAAAAAAAAAAAAAAAAAAAAAAAAAAAAAAAAAAAAAAAAAAAAAAAAAAAAAAAAAAAGATGCAGTAAAATTAAAGCAGAAAAAAAAAAAAGGGAAGGAAAGAGGGAAAAGACAAAGATTAAGCAGACGAAAGGAGGTGAGTCGCTTGTCAATAAGAGTGAAATTTAAAAAAGAAAAAAGAAATACGTAAATTGAAATATGCACCAAGTCTTAGACAGCAACTATCACTAAACCCTTTGGGGCTTTGCAATATTGCAGACAGAGACCAAAACAAGTCAGATTATATAGCCGCACTAGGTGCTTAATTGAGGTTGATTAGGTGTCGAAGATTTATGTGAGTTCATGCAGGCGGAAAAAAATAAAAATAAAACTTTCAAAAATAGAACAGAATTTAAAACATGTTATTTAAGAGCTAAGACTTGTGAATAACTTACGTTGGCAGAGTATATGTCTTATTTTAAAGCATTTTCGTTTTACGACCTTTTCAAGTTATAATAAAAATTAATCATAGCAAACCTGTATTCATTACACTTAAAAACAACAAATAATCATAAATACACAACAAAACAAACCATCAAATAATAAATAAATATTGTACCTAGTACGAGCCCCGGTAGTGGCGACCAGCTTCTAGCTCGTCAGTGACAGACTCGACAACATCATCGTCGTCACCATTCTCTTCAACCAGCTCAATAGCGGCATACTTGATCATGTCCCAGCGGTTCCAGAATGTAGCCGACGATGGCAAATCCTCACAGTCAGTGAGGTCCTGCAAAAAGTACTTGGCATTCATCAATCGCTTCTTCAAGTTGAGGAGACGCACACTGTCGGGCTGCTCGGACGGTGCAAGGCAAACAGAGTTGTTTACGGTGTTCATCGCACACTTGGGCGAAGTGGTGTTGGTAAGGGGTTCAAAGTGGGAGAAGGGAGTTCTTGGGCCCTGAGATTCATTAGTTGAGGAGTAGTCAGTATCAACGTCGTACTCCTCTTGGTAAAGACTGGTAGGAGAGGCTGGGAGGTCTTCTCTCAGTGTCTTGCGGGTAAAGGGAACAGCGCGCAGCTGCATGGTTTCATCCTCTTCGCCGTACATTTCGTCTTCGGCATAGGAGGTGATGGAGCAGTACTGCGCCCAGACCTCGTCAATAGACGAGACAAGGTACTCAAAGCAGCGTGCACGTGCCACGAGATCCTGGTGAGGAACCGTAGGCGATCGACGTTTGCGATGAGATAAGGATGAGCAGGTGAACGCCGCACCGCCGCCAGTGTGGTTGAGCATGGAAGCACGTCGTCGCCGTAGCGAGGCAATGCTAATGCTGTTGTTGCGACGAGGGGTCATGTCATCATCATCATCATCGTCAGCCCGGTTGTGATAGTCACCATCACTTTCCGAGTAAAACTCAATTGCTCGATCAAATTCGGCAAAGGAATGAGGCGGCGATGGTGGTGACACAAAACTGTGGGTTGTTGGGGCAACGGCAGAAATAGAAACGTGTCTAGTGTTGGGACATTGCTTTTTTCTGCTGTTGCCATTATTAGATAAGCCGTGACCGTCGCTCTCATCTTCATCAGAAGAGTCTGTAGCCAGGTTCGTAAAGCGCGCGGGTTTCAAAGGACGACGCTGACGCTTCAAAGACGAGGATGTGAACGAGTTCAGGGCAGAGTCAACCAACGCCATCTTAGAGTTGGCGTGAAGGGGTTGTTGTTGCTGTGGTGCTGGGTTTGCAACTGAGGAAAAAATGGGAGACATTCTGGGAAAAAAATAAAAAGGGAAAACCTAGATTTGTAAGAGGGAAAAAAAAAATAATAATAAAAAAAGGGATGACTTTGTGTACGAAAATGGTGGCAGTGACAGGTTTTTGGAAACTTTTTTGTTCTTAGTAGTGATGGTTGCAGTGGTAAGGGTAAATCTTAAATAATGGTTGCGATGTGATGAACCTTTTTTTTTTCTAGAGCCTTTTTTGTAGTTTAGAGTTTACTGTTTCCGTGGCAACAGTGGTAGTAGTAATAAATTATGTGGAAAGAGCGTTTAGTTAAATGCTGAAACGTGGCAAAAATTAATAGTAAAAAAAAAAATGCTCAGTTTGCTGGGAAAAGTTGAAATAGACGCTTGTGATTGGTTAAAAGGGAATAAAAAATTTTCCTTTTTTTTTTTTTTTTTGCTTGCTTGCTGAAACTTGTGTATTAAAAAAAAAAAAAATGCTATAACTGTGAAATAAAGAAACAAAGGATTAAAAGAAGATAATGAGAATAAAAGATTGAATAGAAAGGGGAAGAGATATGCTGAAGTTTTGAAATAGGAGAAACGCTGACAATAGTTCAGTGGCAAAAGCGGTGTAAACTGGGTGGTTGTATGTAAAATCTCGCTGTAGTGCTTGAGATAATTTGGTAGTATTGAAATGATTAAAAAAAAAAAGTCAATACAATAAAATAATTTAATATAAACTAATAATAACAATAATAAAAATAATAAAAATTATTAAAAAAAAAAAAAAAATTTTGGGAGAGGAAAACAAAGTGAATTTCATGGTCTTTAAAAAGGAAAATGAAATTTTTTTAGAAAAAAAAACTTTGTTGTTGTAGTAACACTTACCCGGATAACTGATTAGAAATCTTTCCTTACCCTTGTTGGCACACTGTTGCAACCCTTACCCTCGATGGTGATCTGAAACAAACAAGGGGGTTACATTTAAATGGCTGCTTGGTTCACGTGATTTTGTGCCAGCACTTGATTGTTTACAAGAATGGTAGACAGCAATCTTGAAAAAATCAGCACAAATTCTAAAGAGAAAGTTCTAGGAGATTCCCTTCCCCCGCATAGAAAATAAAAAATAAAAAAATAAAAAATAAATTTCATTTTGAAAATTTCAAAAATAAAACGCATCTTGCATTGCAATGCACAGATTCGGGTCGATAATACTGTCATTGAAGCTCAGACACACTAAATACAGCCGTTTACCAAAATCTCGCTTGTAGAGCCAGAATAAGGCTAAGGCATCGTACCACGTTAGCAAACCCTCCCCATCATGCCATGTCATATCAATCTATGATACATCAAGTAATATCTTTTTTTTTCTCTCACATTTAGGCGAGTTTTCGTACTGGTAAGTTTATTATCACTATTTAAAAGGCAGTTCCAACAGTTTTTTTGATGCGGTTTTTCAAGTATATTTTGATACAGGATTGAATCCTTTGTGATGATGATTACCCGTTTGCTCTACTCCTATTCACAAGTTTGGAGTAGATAGATAATGAGGTTATTGTCCATACCTCAAGTAGTTTGCTTTTGGAGTATATGAAAAATAAAATTAAAATTAAATAAAATGAAAACATTCAATCTCAGTAAAGATTTCTGAATCTGTTGTAGGCAAAGATCTGGGGAGAACTACAGCACTCCGGTTACACTGATACTACTGTATTACGAGATCTTTTCATCCACTCTTAGGCCATGAATAACATAATCATTATTTACTCCAAGGCCATTAATAACATAATCATTTACTCTCAGGCCATAAATAACAGCAACATCATTTACTTTCAATTCAACGTTGTTTTCTCAGACCGAATAGAACTGCTTGTGGCCTAATTAATCAAGTAACTCACTTGTCCTGTCCTTACCCTCCCTTTTTTTTTTTTGTCTCCTCCCCCACAATCAACTTTATGGGTTACTAGGACATATGTTCCAGGGTTCTGGTCTTCACTCATGTAGATGTCACCTGTCAAACAAGAATTCATCTTGACCCAGAACCAGACCCCCCAGGGTTGTTGTTTTTTTTAGGCAGATGGCCACCACTACTAGCTAAAGCCCTGACTGAAAAAAAAAAAAAAAAAAATCTCTCTTCATTCCGCCCATTTTTTTTTCATGGGCTCAAGCCACGTTTTTATCTGTCATCAGCACTACAGTAGTTCTGGCCTTTGTATCTTGACAACGAATGGTTCCACGTTGCTTAGATTTCTTGTAGCAGGGTTAATTGCCAACGTTTGTTAGTCCTTGAGAATGTTTTACGGCTCATGGATCTCTTTTTGTGACCACAATGATATATTTAGTATCAATCACCATGTAGAAACCATTTATGCTCCCTAGCCATCTTTTTTTTTTAAAAAATCTCAATTTATTGTTGAATTCTAGTAGCCGGAAGAGGGTTTGAGCTTGAGTGTTCCATTTTTTTTTTTTTT
>JAJMRT010000296.1:0-29237 GCA_030558065.1 Geotrichum phurueaensis | reverse complement strand
AGTGAGGTGATTTGTTGAACACTGAAGATGACAGAATGTACATGGGTAACCCAGTACTAGTCCAGAGCCACGATTTATTGTTGGTTTCTGGATACCGAGAGGTGAATGCCCCTCACAAACACACCGCTGTTAGGACTTTTTCTTAGGAGCCCTTTCAAACCCATTGTGGATTATCACTCTCCGACGTTTTTAACTTTTTCTCAAGAAAAAGACTTTTTTATTAGGAGGTCTGGTACTGACGAACTAGTATTAGGACGAGAATTCTCAGCAATCCGGGCAATGGTTAGGTGTACATGACAATTTAAGCAAAAGCTTACGAAACGGAAATTAAAAGAACATCGGTCTCCACGGTTATGAGACACTGTCTATATAAATACCACACGGTAGTGATCCCTTTTATAAATAATCTTGTATAATATGCCGGTTGACCGGACAAAAATAATCAATCAATCAATCAATCACGTCCTGAGATGAACGTCCTGGGATGACGCTAAACTCATCTATTATCCAAAAGGACGACTACTGATACGGCTGCGAATAAGCATTACTAGCCTCATTTTGAGAATCCCTTGATGCTTTCATCTTTTCTGTTGAAGAGATGAATCCGAGGTGGTTCATGACAACAACAAAACGACAATTCGACAGAATGTCAAATGAAGACGACAAAGGATTGGGACCAAATAGTCTAGTGGTAACAACTACGGCGAAACAGTAACCAAGCAGAGCGCATGAACGCCGGTTCGACTCCCCAACAGCAAAGCTAATTTTGCAAAATTAGTTGCAACTGGCCGTCTAGACCGTTGCCGCGTGACTACACTGCTGGGCTCGAGTTGGTCCCAATCCTGGGATGCGTGCGCGGCCCCGCGCCCTCCCACCTGATGGTTAGCGTAACTGCATAGCTTGTCAAGGTTTTACCGGCTTGCCCTCCCACTCAACATAACGCTTTGTAATAACGATCATGTCGGGTTTCCCTTGACACACGGACTAGGTTTATGGAAAATTCGGTGCCATCGAAGTGAATGAAATATATAGTGAATGGCGCATTTCCCGCTAAAAGGGTTAATTTTGTTGTATTAATGTCTTCTGTGTATAATTTTTCAAATAGTTATAAGGACAATAAACTGATTATATATAAACAGATCTAAAAATAGTGAACAAAAAATGATTATGCCCAAATCCTAAAGTTATGAACAAAGTGAGATGAAAACCACACCAGCTAAACTTTCAAACATATCTCCGCTATGATCAAATAAGTGTAATGTAGAGATTCAGCTAATGTATTTAATTAAAATTCTTAAGTTATCTAGCAAAAATATAAAATTCTCGTGCTACAGATAATTTGAACTATACTGTTTGTATCAATTATTTGTAAAAAAACGTATTAATCAAAAATTTATGGTACGAAAAATGGTGAATTGATTTTTTAAATATTATATTCAAAACAATTAAAACTTGAGTATTGATTTTTTGGGAATACAGGTTACGAGCCATGTGTTGGCTCTTGGAAAATTGACTGTGAATATTTTTTAATGAAGTCAATAAACAGGCATTCAGGCACCAGGGTTTTTTATTCGAATGTAAAAAAATTCTCAATCAGTAATGTTTTATGAAGCATGCAAATTCCACTATGCAATGATTTATCTTTATGTTTTAATAGCCATACGTGCTTAAATTCTGTACTTTTGCACATCTTTTAACTGAACAAAAGTTTTTGGAATTTTGTTATAAAAAGTTGTCTGCATCAAACACTGACACAAAAAAGTTACGGAGTCAACATGCGTGAACAGCAAGTTCACCTGTATAACTGCTTTAGAAATCTTGTATATTATTTTATTAGAGCCACCCAAAAGTAAAACAAATAAAACAAGTGAAAAAAAGCTAGTAATCTTTAAGTTGAATGGGTCAAAGCATAGAAAAAGCTATTGTATGATACTGCATAAACAATTACTACTGAAGCATGCAAGTAGAATATTGAGATGAATTATTTGGGCATTCAGCAGGGTAAACATTCAATCTTTTATCTCTGTTAAAGATTCAGAAGCAGGTTACTTGAGATTTTCTCAACTTTTTTGAAAAAGAGATTTGACTACGGTAGGAACTCGTTATAGTTTCAGGGACTATATTGCTGTTGTTTCGCTTATTCTCTTTTTAACCATTTACATCAAACCCATTTATAGTTTACCGAGATTTCATCGCATATTAGGCTTAATCTCACAATAAGATTTTTTTTTTTTTTTTTGATATTACAAAGGAGTAGAAATAATTGTGGAGTGTGCAGTAAATGTCCTCTATTTTTAAGCTTTAGAAGCAATGCAATATTTAGGCAATAATAGTCACCCTCAGTCTTTAGTTTTGACATAATTAATGCACTCAGGGCGATGATTAAAAAATACTGCCTCCTTAAAATAAACATTAATCATGGAGTTAATTTCTCCTTTTTCTGAGCTTATCCCTATTCAATGATTTAATATTTCACGGGTCTATCCTTTGATTTTTAATTAGACTCTTCCAATCCTCCATCCCAGTGTATCGGTCCTGTCGCCTCCGCGGGGGTAACAGTTTCTCAGTATTGCCTGAGCCCATCACATAATAACGATTTAGTGTACAGTGAGTGCGTACCACAGTGGTACTGCATAACAGGCATGTGTTGCAGTACCGAAAACAGATAACCCCTTGCGTTAGATTTAGCAAGTTCAAGGTACGAATCCATCTAAAAAAACCGACGCAATACTGTAGTCGAAAAATGTCACGATTATTTTTTGGGTACGTGCAAACCCTCGTAGGAGAGCCATAATGTGCGACTAGACCTATATGTACGAGTAGATCTTTAGGTACGTAGCGAGAAAATACGTATATTTCTTGGTTTTTTGTCACGCTCTATTTTCTGGGAAACGTGCAAACCAGTGAAGGGGAGCCGTGATGTGCGAGTAAACCTATAGGTACGAGTAGAAAGAAAATGCTTTCAATCCTTGATTTTTCCAAAACTTAGGGGAAAGACCATATTTATATAATTACTAAGCTTCTCAGGTCTCCAGCCTGACAAAAAACGTATTACACAAGTTTTCGTTTGTAAAGACCTCAAAACGGTTGCTGGAATTGCAGATGTTTAAACATAAAAAAGCCCGAACCTAAAACGGAAAAGCTTTGACAAAAAAAATTTTTTTCATTAGCATGTTCTCTCAAAACCATTTTAATCATCTCACCAGTAGGAAACGAGCATTTAAAATTCATTGTCATTTTGTTATATAAATATACTATCGTATTTGAGCACCGGGTTATGGATGGGTGCAGATAGTTGAAAGCTAGGAAACTGCGAGGTTGGTACGAAGTGCACAGGGCTAGAGCTAGCTGTGATGCATTACTGTGCTCGCTCTGCTAAATTCCTTTCTTAACCGTAAATCTTGGATTTTGAGGATATATATATAATCAGTTTATTGTCCTTATAGCTATTTAAGATTATACACAGAATATACTAATACAGCAAAATTAACCCTTTTAGCGGGAAATGCGCCATTCACTATATATTTCATTCACCTCGATGGCACCGAATTTTCCATAAACCTAGTCCGTGTGTCAAGGGAAACCCGACATGATCGTTATTACAAAGCGTTATGTTGAGTGGGAGGGCAAGCCGGTAAAACCTTGACAGGCTATGCTGTTAAGCTGACCATCAATTGAGAAGATGCGGTGACAAATCGAGGAACTTGGTCACCGCTTCAGTGCCTTTCTTGGTATCAAGTAGAACATTGATGTCAAGCTCCGGGGAACATGTTCTCAAGTGCCTACGCCCCCGATTCGCAGAAAGCGCAGTCCTTCAGCAGGTGCACAACCGTTTCAGGCTGGCCACATACGCATTTGTTATTTCTATCCAATAATTCTATCCTTTTAAAGTAGGATCCAATAACGCCATGACTAGTTCTCAATTGCACCACCTTGCTGAGGGTGTGACGGTTCGTTTTCTCCATGATGCGGCAAAGAGGACTGTAATTGCCTGGGTCGCCATAGTGGCCAAGCTTGGTGAACGACCTGTAAAAGCCGCCCTTAGAGCTCTCATCATATTCTGATGTCCAGGCTGAACGAGCTTGAGCTCTAACGCTCTTCCTGAGGTTGGCAGCGATTTCAGCCGCCTTAAGGACCATGCTAATCTTAGCAGGCTTCCAAAGTGGTCGGGTGTTCCAGAAGACATTATTTCCAGCTGGTTCTATCTGACAAGTCTGATAGAATAACAATGCTAGCGGTTCTGTTTCAGCCACAGGGCCTTGTCTCTTAATCAACCTCCTAACTGGGTTCTTCGGGCTAACATCCCTAAGAGCTCTCAGAGAATATCGCTTACCAAGTTCATCAGCTCGCTTGCAGAAAGGTGGGACACCCGCGTCCCGCTGTAAAATGCAGGTTGCAGTTGTTCTAAAGGCACCCAAAGTCTTCCTTAAAGCAAGATTTTGAATACTTTCAAGTTTGTCCTTGTAAACCTTTGGTGTTCTTTGATACCATACTGGACTAGCGTACTCCATGACTGGCCTAACGCATGAAAGATAGAGTTGCTTTATAGTGTGACCAGTAATGCCCCTAAGAACATCACCTAGTCTTCCTATTGCGCCAGCCGCTTTTGTAGTCTTAGAAATCACATTCTTAGCGTGTTTGGCAAAGGAGTAGCTGCGGCTAATAGTAACACCTAATAGTTTTAGACTGCCCTGAGCAGGTCTCCTTGGTGCACCATCTACCGGAATTGCAAATTTCCTTTTACGCTTTCTTGCTTTCTTCCTCTTGCCGGGGAAGCGAGATCGTATATGGATAAAGCCGAGCCTATCGCCATAATCAAACTCAGTGTAAGACCCTACGGCTCAGTCATGACATATTTTCAGTACATCCGAAAGCTTAGTGGCTTTCTTGTTGGCGTCTCTTCCACTCGTGTAGACAGTGATATCGTCAACAAAGCCAATCACTCTAACACCAGCGTCGTGTAGGGTCCGGTAAAGATTGCTTTTGCATGTGAGAAACAACTGAGGAGAGATTGGCAAACCTTGCGATACGCCTGTTTCCACCTTTTTTGCTTCAAAGAGATTCCCATCAACAATAAGGCTTGTTTTCATCGCACTCACAAACCTAGACACCCAAATTTTGGCAGCCTGGAGGGAATCCATGTTCTCCATAGCCTTTACTAAGACTCCTTTGTCAACATTGTCCAAAGCACCCTTGACATCAATTGCTAAAACTGATGTTGTTCTTTTCCTCACTATGAAATTTGTTTATATATTTAGTTGGAATAACTCTTTCTAAATCCACCCAGACTACCCCAGGCCTTTGTTAAAAAAAAAATAATGCTAATAATATAGCTTCATAAATTTATTAACATTAACCGTCTTTAATATTACGAAAGTTTTCATTTTTATTAAATATCAAAAACATCATGAATCTGCGACCAAAATAATAATAACTACAGTGCATACTTGGTGGTTTAAAACCTATTTTTATCAACCCTGCCTTTTAAGTCAAATATGCTCTAAATATCTTTTTTATTGTTCGCAAACACTAAAATGAATCCCTTTAGTCGTAGTCGCCTATTCTCTCTTGAAATCTTGTTAAATCTGCAACTCAAGCCTAACTTTTTTTTCACACAACGCTGTAATCTTTATAGCTTTTTGAACTTTCTGGGCTGCCATAAAGCTATCAAGTTTACTGGTTTGTTTGCATAGGAATTAGAAGTAAAATCATGCAGATTTTGTTGAGGTTTTTGTATTTAGCAAAAAGGTATCAAAGATTTCTCTCCAATTCTAATCGATTGGTGGTTTAAGTTACATGTAAAGCACATCAACGCTCATTAAGTTGCTCCATAAACTTCAAGAGATACGTAATCTACATAAGGCCACGCCTTTTGCATAGGGCTCGACAAGTTTTTCTTTCTATAGAGAATTTTCCATTGAGCCCAGTTAGGAACAAAATCATTTTGCTATTTTATTGAAAATTGTGGCAGCCCACTGAACTCTCAATATTTCACTGTATATTGACATACGCAATCAAACAATTTTGTAGAAGTAGTCAATTCAAACTGGAACACCCAGCAGGCAAGCATCATTGCTACAATCACCATAATTAATAGAAACCCAGTTGGGCAAATAAATCAGGTTATAGCTAGCAATTAATAGGCACTATTATAGAGCAGTGCCTAGTTATTTCCGATAATTATATGAACGCAGAAATAGAAAGTTTGTTGATTTATTGTTTTAAAACATTGTCAAACTTAAATTTATTCTCTGTTTTTGCACGAGATCTACGATTGATAAACAGTCGCCTTCCTGCATGTCTTTTGCTATACTTCGATAATAAATGATGAAGTCCTTTTCAGGGATGAAGAGAAAATTTTTCAGTGGATTCATCAACCGATATTCAGTATGCTGGTGGGTATCAAGTTAGGAGTTTATTGGAGATAGAGTTTAATACTGTTTTTTTTTCTTTTCTCTGGAGTATTTTTTTGAGAATGCTTTTGGTTGCCTGATATTACAGCGCCAAACCTGCTTTTATGGATATTTGGCTGCAACAAAAACCTGATATCATTTAATGAAAAGCTAAATCAGGTGTGCTGAATATAAAGACCCTAGTTAGAATCATTTAGCAGAACTCGGCTTGACTCCATCAGTTGAAAAAAAATTAAGCTGTCAACTTTAAGCCGCCAATATTACTTTTAGTATTGGTATATATATGGTTATGTACATTCTCATTTTGAGCTGCTTTAGTTACCTGCAAATCATTGACCTGACTTTTCAATGAACTTATATTCTAATGTACTTGCCAAAAGAATTACTAGCGGCTGAAGATGTCAAATACAAAAGAGTAATTTTGGCTACGACTTTTTTTTTTTCAAATGACTACCTTAGAATGAATTTTGGGATTTGACGCACGTAACATCAGCCTGTTTACTATTTTTCCTGACTGTGTTACTGTCAGTCGCTACTCTAACTCTAGAAGTAATTGGCAAATTCAAGATCCCAAAATGCTTGTCGATTATTAGCATAATCGCTTTTATATTTTATCATAGAAGAAAGCTTTGTTTTTTGCCGTCATTGTTGATAAAATATCAGGTTTCTAGAACCCAAATCATTTAAGCTTTTAAAAATATGACTTGTTGTTGTATTCAAGTATGTGTTTCTGTGCTAGAACATTTTAAATCCCTAAATCTATAGGTCATTGCAAGAATTTTGATTTTTACTACATCTCTTTAGGTCTACCATTAACTTTGTTCTATGTGCAGTTGAATAGACGAGCAGCAGCCATGGTATTCAAGTTTATATTTGATGAGTTACTACAGTATTCACGTACCCAGAACATAGGCTAGTTTAGAAATTTTGGGAGGAATAGCCTTCCAAGCAAAGGGAAAACAAAAGCACCACAAAAAAAAGAAGAGGTTGTTCATGAACTCAAGGCACCATTCCCACAACACAAAAGGCACAATGCTGGGAATCTGTCAGAATCTGTCAGGTTGAAGACCTAAGAAACTTAGTAGTTATATAAATACAATTTTTCATCACGAAGTTTTAGGGGAATCAAAAAATAAAAGTATTTTCTCTCTACTCGTACCTATAGGTCTACCCGCGCATCACGGCTCCCCTTCGTGGTTTTTCACGTTTCCTAGAAAATACAGCGTGATAAAATCTCTTAAAACTAGTTAGAAAAAGGCACCAAAAAAGCCTAGAATAAAATAATTTTATTGACTCAAAAAAAAAATGGTTTTTTATGTACTTTATTTCGCGTCACTGCCTTGATAAGCTATGCCGGCCGGAGTTAGTTAGCGGTCACTTGCAGCAATACAACAAACTATTCAATTACTCCTATGATTTATTCAAGCATGTCAAAGTAATTCAGGCATATTTAAAAGCAGAGAGTTGTCTTAAAAGGTTATAAAATATTTGCACGTTATTAACTTCTCAAGTCATGGGAGACACAAACATTCAGGGACGATTGGTCAAGTCTCACTGTCATGATAGTATGTGAGAACCGATTGCTTGTAATTACGAGCAGGCACGACTGGTTTTTATTGTCTCTAATTTTAGGTTTGCGCTGTGCTCGTCTTTCTGCAGCTATAGAGGTCAAATATGTCTGTGCTCTTCGGACTTATTTGATTGGTTTAAAAAAACCACGCACCGGGTACAACAGCAATTTAAATCTAAGTTTTAAGCAACCAGCCAACCAGCCAGACTTCTCCATCTGCACACCAATTACTAGTGAAAAGCCTCATTTTACAAGTTTGATATTCGGATTATTGTAACAAAAAAAAGTTTAAAAAAGTATGTTCATTATTTAAAAAATAGTAAGTTATTAAAAAAGAGTCCCAAATATATTATCATATATATATATAAAGGGAAAAAACTAAAGTGATAAAAAAATAGCCGTAATGTTCATGATGATTTTTTTTTCAAAAAATTAATAAATAAAAGTTTGTAAATTTTCAAAAATTGAAAGGAATGCAACTTAGATCAAGTAAGCAATGAGAGCAGCAAAGCCGACGACACCAGCCTTGTTCATGGCAGCACCGTTAACCTGAGGGACGCTGGTAACAGGAACAGAGGAAGGCTCAACCTGAGAGACGGTAGAAATGGTGGTGATAGCAGGAGCAGAAGAAGCAGGAGCAGAAGAAGCAGGAGCAGTGGGAGTGACAACCTCACAAGTGGTGCAAGGCTCAGTAACAATAATGGTAGAGCCCTCAGAAACGGTGGTCTTAGTAGTGTAAGGAGTCACAGTAGTGGGCTTAGGCTGAGGAGCCTCAGTGGTAGGCACGGGAGCAGTGGGAGTGACAACCTCACAAGTGGTGCAAGGCTCAGTAACAATGATGGTAGAGCCCTCAGAAACAGTGGTCTTAGTAGTGTAAGGAGTCACAGTAGTGGGCTTAGGCTGAGGAGCCTCAGTGGTAGGAACAATAGTGGTGCAAGGCTCAGTGATAGTAAGGGTGGTGCCCTCAGAAACAGTGGTCTTAGTAGTGTAAGAAGTGATAGTAGTGGGCTTAGGCTGAGGAGCTTCAGTGGTAGGCACAGGAGCCTCAGTTGTAGGAACAATAGTGGTGCAAGGCTCAGTAATAGTAAGAGTAGTGCCTTCAGAAACAGTGGTCTTAGTAGTGTAAGAGGTGATGGTAGTGGGGGCAGGCTTAGGAGCCTCAGTGGTAGGAACAACAGTAGTGCAAGGCTCAGTGACAGTGACGGTGCTGCCCTCAGAAACAGTAGTGTAGGTAGTGTAAGAAGTGGGAGTAGGGACAGGAGCCTCAGTGGTAGGAACAATAGTGGTGCAAGGCTCAGTGACAGTCACGGTGCTGCCCTCAGAAACGGTAGTGTAAGTAGTGTAAGAAGTGGGAGTAGGGACAGGAGCCTCAGTGGTAGGAACAATAGTGGTGCAAGGCTCAGTGACAGTCACGGTGCTGCCCTCAGAAACAGTAGTGTAGGTAGTGTAAGAGGTAGCGGTAGTCACAGGGGTCTCAGTGCAAGGCTCAGTGACAGTCACGGTGCTGCCCTCAGAAACAGTAGTGTAAGTAGTGTAAGAGGTAGCGGTAGTCACAGGAGTCTCAGTGCAAGGCTCAGTGACAGTCACGGTGCTGCCCTCAGAAACAGTAGTGTAGGTAGTGTAAGAGGTGGCGGTAGGCACAGGAGCCTCAGTGCAAGGCTCAGTGACAGTCACGGTGCTGCCACCAGAAACAGTAGTGTAAGTAGTGTAAGAGGTAGCGGTAGGCACAGGAGTCTCAGTGCAAGGCTCAGTGACAGTGACGGTGCTGCCATCAGAAACAGTAGTGTAGGTAGTGTAAGAGGTGGCGGTAGAGGGTGCAGGAGTGGGCTTGGTCTCACCAGTAGGGAAACCAGGAGGAGTAAAGATAGTAGTCTTGCCAGTAGCAGTGGGGGGGACGATGGTGGAGCAAGGCTCGGTAACAGTAACGGTCTCGCCCTTGGTGACGGTCTCGTAAGTAGTGTAAGAGTAAGTGACCTCGTCACCAGGGTAGACAACAGGGCAGTCAGTGACAACAACAGTAACAATAGGGTTGGAGCAGTGAGGAGACTTGGTGCAGATAGTGACAGTGGTGGTGATAGTCTCAAGGACAGTGACATCCTCGTCAGCTACGGTGGTAGAAGGAGCAACAGAGCTATGAGGGGTGATAGTGGAGTTGTAGCCACCAAAAGTAGAGGCGGAAGCAATGCCAGCCAGAGAGGCAATGGCAAGAGATTTAATAGTCATAACCATTGTAAATTAATTATTAGTTAAGAAACGAGAGAAGTTGTTATAGTCAAACAAACGAGTGATGATGAAGACTTGTAAGGAAGGAGGAGAGAAGAAGTTGAATAAACGGAAAAGACGAGGCCTATTTATATTCAGAATGGCGGGAGGCAATTCATACTGTCCACTGAGCCTTCCACTTTCTATTCTTGCACGAAGGTAGTATCATGTATTCATAGAATACAGTATCTTTGATGACCACCTAAGTGAAGGAGAACACAAATTTGCGAAGGGTGAAGAAAAAAAAAATTGAAAAAAGAAAAAAAAAACATTTCTTTTTGAATATCACTTTTTTTGGCATCTGCATACATCAATAAGGTTTAAAGCTTTTTGTTGTGAAAAAAGAAATGTTTGTAGTTATTTTTGTTTCAAAGGTTTTCACCATAAGGTTTGGTAATCCCGTTGATATTGCTAATCCTAATTTTTTGAGCACTCCAATCCTGTTTTCAATCATTTCAATTTGGGTACTTTTGTCTTTACTGCCTAACTAGTATGAGAGCAATTTTTTTCTTAAAATTGGTCTTTCAATTCTCAGAAGCAAGTGTGTTGACTGTAGTTGTCTTAACCACTTTTAGTCTTTTGTCATATATCTAGGCTAGGCTCACATAAAGCTCGCTAGTAGGTGGTTACAATAGGAATCAATCATGGCAAAGGGAAAAATAAAAAAAAATAAAAAAAAAAAGCCCTCAATTTTTTTTTTCTTTGCTCTCAAGCCTTTGACCTCATTATTATTATTACTTTTATTATTGGAAGAATTCTAAATAATTAAAAAAAGGTATGCTATTTGTTTTTTTGTTCTTATTTTTTTTTTTTAACCTGTTTAACTGGCAACTACTTAATATGAAAGAAAAACGGTTCTGGTCTTTATGTGGGCGTGTGGGCTGGGCAACTCACAAAAAAATAAATAGAAACAAACCGGGAGGTTGGTGAAGGTCTCGCACAAAAAATTGGCTAGTGAATGCTCAATCAGTCGCCTAGCAGCAAAAACAAAAACAAAACAAAAAATACCCGTCCCATGAACTGTTCCTAACAGAAGCACCGATCTCCAGGCCTTGACATGCCTAAGCGAACTAATTGTGTCTGGGAACTTAGCCATAATGCTCATATCTCTGTCTGTATATAATTAGACAATCGCTGGTACCACATCTGGTTTTTCCCAAGCAAATGAAACAAAAAGCTCTATTTTTATTATCTTTTCAAGAGCTGATTTTGGCATCAGGTCGTGAAGTTTTAGCAATATAGACTACAAGATTCTCAAGACCAGAATACCGGGCTTCCTTCACAAACGAGCTTTGCGGCCCATGGGAAAATTCCAATTTTCCCGAATTTCCGCGCCTACGGATACAGGCGCGCTAGAAATAGCCCCAGACCTAAGTAAGCCTGATGTCTTCTCATTATATATAACTACACATCGGACACCTAAAATAAACAGATCTTACTACAGCTTTGTTCTCACGACTAATTTTATCACATCTTTGTTTTTCCCCTAATATAACACTTGGATGTTTTACGTTTCTTGGTTTAATAATAAAAATTGATTTTGAATTTACTTCCCTAATATTGGACGGCTTGATATTTACCGGGTTTGCTCTATCTCTTGTTTGAAGTATACTCAAAGTTTCGGCTTTGGTACCAAGACAATCATGAACTCAGCAACAGGTAATAGAAACTTTTCAATATGTATATATACTTTTAGCTTGCTTGTAATTTTAAAACGTCAGACTTTTGATGAAAGTGAAATATAAGATTTCAATGAGGGAAGTTGCGGTTGGCTTGCTATTGAACCAATTATCAATTTAATAATGATTTTTGAATAAAGTTTAAAGACTCGGCTTATCTTGCAAGATACGTCTCGCATTGAAGTTTTAGTAGCAGCTTTTTCTGATATAGTGGCTTGGCTTGAGTCAATATTCTCAACACATCTACTTAAATCACTGTTGGTACCTGAATTATTGAAATTTTCAAATTATTCTTTGCCGCTAAATTTTTTTATTAAATATATTAATAGATTCTTGTCAAAGGCTACACTGGGAACCAATACCTGTCTATATCCAGAGTTTTTAACATAATCAGGGCATATTAGTTTCTTGATCTAGTGCTGAACCGTTCCAAAATGACGAAAGAATGATTTCATTTTTTGGCACTCAAGTTAACACATTGGCCCCTCTCTGGCTCGTCCCTTTGTTTTCATGACAATATTAGTTAGTCAAAAAAGTTTTTACGGGACTTTTCACTTACTTTACGTCTAAACTTATTGTGAAGGGTTTAGATTAAAGGCTTGTAATCATTTTCAAGGTCTTTAACTTGAGAAGCTTTGTATGGTATTATACTAACAAACTTGGTACAGACTTTTAGTTTTTACAACGATAGCAATATCCTATGACTGTCTTGAGTCTATATATCTTGTAATTTCTTAAGGAAGTCTAAGTTGTAGACACCATGAACAAAAGTTTTATATATGATATCTCTCTTTAAGCAGAACTTCGTGAACGGCTCCAGCCAACAGGGGTCTCACAAGGCTTTAACATCTTTCTATTGGTAATGGTCTCATTTGAATTAGTCATAGTGACTGAACTTTTTAAGAGCAGCACCTGGCTATCTCACTTCCCACATTTGCAAAGCTGGAAGATTTTCGAGGTTTTGTAATTGAAAACATAGTCTAAAAATACTACTACTATACTAGCTAATGTACAAGCATATGTACTCTTTTTTTTTTTTAACAACTTGAAGTTTTTGGGAAACTCAAAATCAATAAAAACCTAAAAGAAAAGGGACAAAGAGTCTGGACATGTGTAGTTGTACATGAATAGAAAATCAATATTATGGGTAAGGGCAAACAACCGGCTGTAGCCCAGATAAAATCAGGCAGGTATATATATATTCAGTTTATTGTCCTTACAACTTATTTAGCTATAGATAGAAGACATTTATTTCAGGTTTGTTGTGACCCCCATGTCTGGGGGATCTATGCTGTTCGCTTTCGATGGCGCCGAATTCTTCACAAATCGGGTTTGTGTGGCAAGGGAAACCCGTCAGGATCGTCACTGAGGTAGTGTGGCACAGTGGGAGGGGCAAGCCGGTAAAACCTTGACAAGCTATGCAGTTACGCTAACCATCAGGTGGGAGGGTGCGGGTCCGCGCACGCATCCCAGAATTGAGACCAACTCGAGCCCAGCAGTGTAGTCACGTGATAATGGTCCAATCAGACAAGTAGTCTTTCTAACTCCATGGCTTAACCCGAAGAGTCTAGGCCAAACAAGCTAACAGAGAAAGCAATAGTTAAACCATTGTTTCTTAAATAAACTAATCAGAGAGACGCCTATGATAACCAGCAAAGCCGTGCGACATAAAAGGAAACACATCATACCGAATTTTGCAATCTTATTTTGTAACCCAAATATACGACAGCTATTTCCATGCTCTGTATATAACACGCTCTCATAAATCATGTCATCGAATTCCAAGCTCATTCATCTAGCTTCAAGTTGCAAAAAAGATTTGTATAAACTGTACTCTGAAAAGAGAAAATTAACAATGTATGGCAAACTCAGACTTAAAACTGGAAGTTTTCGACCGACGGGCGAGAAACAATGCTCAAAGGCTTTGGTCGAAAAATTTACCGTTGTAAGCAGCTATTAAAAGCTACCTCTGTAAACAGAACTAGTTACCGTAAACCTATTAAACATCAAATGCTGTTAAATACACTATAAAATTAAAGTGCTACTGTCTCAGGTATATAAATTCAAATTTCAGACATCGAACTCTAGTCTTCACACTCATTATGTCGAGGTGTCTTTGTCTACATATCATTTTGCTCGGAGGATTCAACAACACTTTAGTTCTTTGTATGTCATCGATTACCTAATCTGACTAATCAATTTATTGGCCAGCTAGGTTAGGCTCTTTACTACTATTAACAGCTAGGCCTACTTAACAACCCGCCCCAAAGGCCAGCCATACAAAGCGACATAAGAAGTAGGAGCCCCAAGCTAAAACTCGAGATTAGCCATTATTAAACGGCGCTAGCCACCATTTTTCAAGCCCATCCACCTCAAATATTAAAACAAGCTTTGGTTAATGGAATCATGAAGACACAAAGATCAGGACATAGACTCTGAGGCAAGCTCATCTAAAATCTGCGTAGAATCTGGATTAATGACAAAGTTTACGAGCCAACAACTGGAAGCCCACCCTTAAGTACTTGTATTAAATAACTGAAAATTTGTTATGAAGTATAAACAGGGAGCAGAATCGTTAACATTTCCTGAAATTGGAAGCTGGACAACATGCAGACCCCTAAGCTGATGAACCTTAATTATCGAAGTTCAAAAAAAAATTTTTTTCAGATAAAAAGAATACAAATGTGCACCCAACGGATGCTCAAGCTCACTCAAATATTCAACACCATGTATGAAGGTATGTGTATTCATCCATGTAGATAGCTACTCTTTGAGTTGTATTTATCTGGGTAAACTTGAAGTGTCCTCTTTTTTTTTCTTTTTTTTTTTTTGACGTATGATGCACTTAGAAAGCTATCATGAGAATATTGTGTGTGGCTCTAATGGCCTTTTTAGTAACCGGCCATTATTGACCTTGAGGTTTTGCATTAAACCAGCCTGCCGACTAGCCAACATATTAGATCCTCTACCCCCAATAATAAAAGCAATAAAATAATTTTTCTAGCTTTATTTTGACCTTCCATACATGCTCATGTTGTGACTAGCTATAACTCCAAAGGAAATTTTGATTTTTCAAAACTTAGACCTACCCTCCGTTTTTTCTCTGTTTGAGTGCGACTAGTGTCCGTTGCTATAGATACCTATAAACTCAATGTTTTTTGTTTTTTTTTCCCTTTGATTAGTAAAGACATACAAACTATAACTTTAAATTTTTCATCTCTGATGTCATAGATGTAGATATCATCTGCCTTTTCAGGCTGTCTACAGCGAACCCTCCGGCGCGGAATCGCGTCTGTACGACAATTATGCAAGTTTGCCCCAGTGATTTCGTTAGATTTCCGTTGCGTGCGAATTCTGAGTGCCCATAAAAAACCTGGAAAATTACTACTGTCGTTTGTATGCTAGTGATAGTATATGGGCTTAGGGTTAGCTTCCGAGGTCCCCCACAAAGTTTAGTAGATAAAAAATTTCCGTACTATTCAGGGAAGGATTTAATCCGAAAAAATTCGGCTGGCAGCCTAATTTGTTCTAGTTAACAAATAAAAATAGAGGTACGGTTGTAAACGCAGTACCGTAAACACTCTAAAGAAAGACGAAACAGCTGTTTCGTTTAATTTTGCGCTTAACAAACAAGACTACTATCTCAGCTAATGCTAGTATAGTTGCAACAAACCCAGGTAATAACATCGCAACTGCTGTTTTCAATTTTATGAGCCAATAGTTGCCATAACTATACTCGCTCCTAGGTCAGTTTTGATATGTTCTCTGTTTGGCCAGACCTTGTATCAGTGAGATTCACTATTATTATTTTTAGTTTTAATGACATGGCTCAACTATGTTTTCTCGAGACCATATAGTCGTGGTTGACAAAAGATATAAATTATCAATAGTGATTTTGTGAATACCTATTGATTACCCAGTCACTCGTGTGTTGAAATTTAAGCAAATGGTTTCGAACAAGTTCTAATCAATTACTACACAGTACTATCCAAAGCTAGCTACGTTTAAAGCGACTTACCCGACGATAGTAGCAGTCTAATATGGCTGCTGAATAGTTGTTACAGTAACTCAAGTATTCTATACTGAAGGTAGCAACAGTCGAATACAGCTGCTCAGTACTTATCTACAATAACCTAAAGTGTTCAAATCTACTTGTGTAGAAGATATCCAAAGCTTATCTCAAGAGAATACACTAAAAGAGTACAGTTTAGCAACCTCTTTTTGTTAGTCAAGACACACTAATACAATAAAGGTTACATGTTGTCGCAATGAATTCCTGGGTAGCTTGCAAACCCGTAAAGGAGAGCCGTGATGTGCAAGTAGACCTAGGCCTGGAGTATATGTGTTAGCAAATCCAGTGGTATATCTAAGAAAATATTGGCCAGGCCCACCCTTAGTGTACGCATCTAGGTTTGTCTAAACGAGTGTTGCAAGAGCTAGATGCGACATACTATCTCGCATAATGATTGCCCAAGGGCCTTAGGACTTAATTCTCTGACTCATCTCAGAAAAATAATACAATAACAATATAGTTTCCAAATGTGTTAATTCCGGTATCAGCAGAGGTAGACTTATCCATACAATTGACCAGAATGCAAGAAGGCATATCGACATAATTCTCTAACTCATCTCAGAAAAAAAACTAGAATAGTAATATTGTTTCCAAATACGTTAGTTCTAGCATCAGCAGAGGTAGACTCATTTATACAATTGGTTGGCATGCAAAGCGGCAAATAGGCAAAAAATCTTTAGTCGGTACACAAAATACTTGAGTTTTTTTAGTTGCTAATAATTTAACTTCGTTTTTTTCTTTTTTTTTTTTGGTATCTCAGACTTGGAGCTAAGCAAATATAGTAAATAATAGCGTGTATATGATTTGATTTAGGCTTTAAAAGTCATTGAGGCGGAAATTCTCTAATATGAAACTTCAGCATTATGATGAAGATTGCGACTTGTGAAATAAAAACGGTGTTTCAAAATAGAATGATTTGCTTTCAACTCTAATCTCTGGGAGTTTATGAGGTTCATATATTTCGACTGTGTGTCACCGAATAATAATATGAGTTTACTGACTTGTCACCATGGTGACTTGAGGTAAGACGATCACTTTCAAATTGTCTTTTTTTTACCCCTTCGTAGTTGCAGAGTGATAGGTGTCACTATCATCAGTAGCCAAATAAATGTGAGGGCCTTCACATTCAGTTGATTTTTAATCTAATTTCTGATGTACAATGTACGATGAATAATTACCTGTGATATTGCCGTGGTGCATTTCGATTCTTAGAAATTTCTGACCTCTTATACGTGAAGAAGTCAACATCAAGGACTAGAAACCACCAAAGTGGTACTAGAAAATTTCATGCAAACAACGCAGTAAGATTTTTATAGAACCTCAAAAGCATTCACCTTCTTAGTTCAGGTCTAGAAAGCTGCACTGCTACCCTGCTTAACTCGACTGAAAAGGTGCGGTTTTTTTTAAGGAGTCATGATTGGGATCAATAAACTTCTATTTTTGTTTTTGGTTGTGGTCTAGCATTAGAACCAAATTCATGGTAAGCGAGGCACAAACGCCTGTACGTACAAAAAATGGTCTTCAGCACTTAAATTTGAACATCAACGCATCAGTGAAATAGGTTCTACATGATCAATCCCTGCTTGGGTCTTAACAATTTTGGTATATATATGTCAAAAAAAGTTCTGGTGGCAACAGCAAAAAAAAACTTTTTTACTTTTAGGGTTCAGCTATCAACTTAATTACTGTACTATGAATATACACACAAGCTCTATTTTAAAATTGAAGGTCAGTGAAGCAATGGGTAACCCAAGTTAATTCCAAATTTGCGTAGAGATCTGTTACTCACACATAGACTTGCAGACATTCTAATTTGGCGAATTACTTTCTCTTGCTTACCATCTGAGACACCTAAATAGTAACTGACTGGTAGATCGTTGTGGTCATGGGTACTAGGTAGTGAAAACTCTTTCCATTCGCAACTCATAGAAACGCCCGTCTTGTAGTTGAAAATTGACTATTAAATCTTGTTTTGTTCTACTGCATATGCTTAAGTTTGAGCTTGTGAATTGTAAATTAAAAAAAAAAAAAAACTATTTTCTATAAATATCTTGACCCTATTTTAGCTACAGGAAAATGAAGGAAGTCAATAGAAAAATTGATCAACTTTATAAGCACGCTTTTTTTGAGATTAAAACAGATATTGAAGAATCTAATGCGCTGCTAGAGAGTTGAATTCCATATTTGTGGTATAATGAGAAAACGCTTGTAATGTACTGCCCACCAGCAATCAACGATAATCAATCAAAATTATAAAAAAGCATCAAACATTAAAAATCCCCAGTTTAAGTGAAAAAAAAATAAAAATAAAACAGGAGAAACCTTCTACCAGTACCCGAAATAATACTGAAGATATTAATTTCTGTGATTGCATACAAGTTAAAGGTTTAAAAACGACTAAAAATAGTTTTTGCATAAGAGAGTTAAAAGTTTTTTCAACGTCATAGGGTGGAAAAGCCGTGTGATAGCAAAAGTTTCGCAAGAAGTAAAAATATTTTTATATATTATTTTCTGAAGGGGTCATGAAATTTATTGGCCTCTGTTGTTATTAAATTATTTATGCTATTTTCAATAATGCAAGTGATCTAGTGATTGATAAAAAGTTTGTTCTCGTCTTACTATCTATATATAGTATACATTTTACTAAGCAGATAAGTGATATATATGGAGTAGATTTCACACCAGTGCCTTTTATTTTTCTTTGAATCAACAGGCAAGCGTGATTCCTGTGTGTTAAAAGCTTCAGATGTTAATGGTGCTATATTGTTCTTTCTGAATTTTTATCATTTGCAAAGATGAAAAAAGACGGAGATAAATGAAGGGTGTTAAATGAAGGGTCACCAACACCAGATAGTTATAGTATCAAATTTTAGATACTTTTTTAATCAAGCGAGTAGTTTGCAGAAAATATTCCGTAAAGAACTTAGTAATATAATAACATGATTACTGAATTAAGACTCGTGTAAGTATCAAAAAGCAAATTTAGAATTGAGCCTGTTGCATCATGATGTCGCGCTCTGTAAAATGAAGAGAACAATTTTTTCATGGTATGTTTAATCTTTTTGGCTTACCATACTTTCAATAGTAGCTCTAACTAATGCAAAGCTTATCCGAAATATTTTCAAGAATAACACAGGTTAAAAACTTGAATCATGTGTTTAAGGTAGGGCAAGATACATTTTTTATTTTTAACAGCCTGAGGTACTTACCACTATAACCACTACAAAACAAAGTGCTATTTTTCAAATTTTCAAATTCTTTCTGCAATTGAATTGCGGTTTAGTTTTCAAAACTGCACAGACTATAATATTCAGCTTTTGGATTGCTGCTTGAAAGTTTCAAGCATTTTGATATTGTGTTCAATTCTATGGAAGTTGCATGTGTGAATATATTTTGATTATAAATAACTTTCAATTGATAGTATTTTGCAAATGGCTCTTCAAGGCCACCTGTTTCTTGCTTATTACTATTGAATTGCTTCTAAAAGATGACCAAAAGTCTACAAATTCATGCCAGGTGCCAGAGCTGGTGTGAAAAAAATATTATAACAGTTGTTTTTACTATTGCTTATATATAGTTGTGATGGTAGTAACACGTATATCATGAAGTTTTAAATCTTGTTATATTAAACGTTCTCACGACGACTAAAATATCTAAGGTTAATAAAAGAATTTCGATTGTGATAAGTTAGCCTCATCATGCAGTGATTAAAGATTTGATATTCAGATCAAAAAAGATGTTGAATAAAAAAAACTGACAAAATTAACAAATTAGATTATGATCTAATTATAAGTTGCCAAAAGTTTTATTAGAGTTAAGTACGTGAATCGACAGCTTCAAAGCACTAAATCTCTAAATTTTTCATTATATATTTTGACTTTATATTTCTAATTAGATTCTTCTATCTAACTAATCAAATCCATTATTTTACCTGAGATAAACTTTTTGACCCCAGGTTACTGGCTGATTTGTCAGTTGAAATGCTACTAGAAGATACAATTGAATGTTGACAATTGCGTGTTCTGGTATAACGACAAGTTACAGCAGTGTATATACTATAAAAAGCAACTTCATGTCTATTAATAAAAAGGAACTATCAGTGATAGACAACTATTGCATTGAATTGATAATAGAAATAAGAGAATTAAATTTCATGCATCTACTAATTTTTATCTAGTCACTAATTTTCAATTACCTACCGATCTTCTCGTTTGACGAAAAAAGAGACTACTCCTGCTATAACTTGTGGAGTTTGGATTTTTAATAGGCTACGTATCTTGCATTAGTAGCCATGTTATCATTACTAACAAATCCGTTTATGTACTTGTCTCAAATGCTATCACGCTACTTTAAGCAAACTTATAAAAGTTTTTTTGATATACTATCGCTCTTTCAAAAAGAAAAAAAGCCAAACTAACAACAATAAAAAATAAACGTGATTGCAAAAGATATGCAGCTAGAACACTGTTATCTACACCAATCTATCTTGTCGCATTGAAATTGTGTGTTAAGGAAACCACTAGGCCTTTTTCAATCTGGGGTAATTTGTAGCGCGTCCGTACCAGTAAATGCAAATACTTCAAAACACAACCGGACTCATTTCCATTTGCCACAACGGTCGTCAAAAAGAAGCCATGAACACTAGATTTAAAACAGATTAGGGTATCCCAACGATTCTTAATACTTTCTGTTATTGCCGCAAGAACTTCGTCCGTTTCTGGACAGACTTTACTGTTTTGTAGCGCTAATCATTTAAATACACAAAATAGTTAAGTATAGGTTCAGTTTCGAATTATAGAGAAAATGAACTTACTGCAAAACTAATTAGATAGCGTTAAAAGCGGTTTCAAGGTTTTCATTTCAATTGTCTAATCATTTTCGAAGATTCAAAAAGAAGCCTACCTTGCGTTCGCTAGATTCTGAGTACATTTCTAGAATTTTGTGTTCCAAATAACTTGACAGGTTACTAAAAATTTGGTATTTGTTTTGGAATTTTATAGCATTAATCTTTTGTTGACTGATGTTATGTTTTAAAAGACTATGTATTTTTTAAAACTTGGGAGTTAAACACCAAAGATTATTATGCACATATAGTAAACTTACAGCAAGATGGTTTTTCAACTTATTTATTTGCTAATAAAAAAGATATAAACTCAAAACTTGACCACTTCACAAAGATCATTTTTAGTATTAAAAGTCTCTACTGCTAATATGGAAAGAATAATTTTTTTATCTTGCGGTTTTCAGAATGCAAAGCGCTTTTTTTAAAACTCAAAAAAAAAAAAACTACTTCTAGCTTACCAGAATCTCATAATAATGACTTTGCTTGGCAAGTGGCCTTCATTTTGAAATACTTTCCAAAGGCCCCACAAAAGATCTAATGGGCTTTTTGCTTTTTTTTCTCTTTATTTGTCTTCTAACTTCTGTGCTCGCCCTTGTATTTTTTGACTTCCTCATTGCAGTGTGACATTCTCGCTACATCTATACTGTGACAGTTTACATCATGAAGTTTTTGTTAGTGTCAGCAATCGTATTTATCGATTGATGTATTTCATATTTAAAAAGGGTCTTAATTAGAAAGACTATTATAAATGCCAGTAATCGAGTGTTCATCTCTCTTCAACCCGAGTTTTTAAAAAAATTATACTTAAAACTTGCAACATTTTACTGTAGAAATGACATAGCAGTCCCTGATCTTCAAAACATGACAACAAGTTTCAGATAGCCAATGTTTGATACTAAAATAATTTTTTTTAAACTATTGGAAATTACATAGACATGGATAATTGCAATTCCGTTGTAATAAGCAACATTTGTTGTACTAGCTCCGGCGTAAATTTAATACTTGACACTTGAATTATAATTTTAAGTACTTATTACATATGTACATATAATTTATGCTATGATTTTTATATCTCCAAGTCATATATCACTTAGTCGAAGTTATATTTCAGGTCAGACAAATTCAAAATAACAAATAACAAAAAGTAGAAAAGAAAACCAATACTTAATGAAATCATTTTAAATCAAAAATTATTTGAATGCAGAAATCAATCAAGTCTAACGTATGAGAGTTTTTTTTTCTTTTTACTATGATGGAAGATAGGTGTCATAAATAGCGCTCATAACATCAGTCTTGACTTTTAAACTTTATCTATCGTTATTGTTATTTTTTTCAACACCGTATCTTTTTGGACAAAGAAAACTGTTACATAATTGTACACATTTTGCTTGAAGTAGATCATGTAGTTTCCCGTTGAGAGATGTGCTTAGATATAAGCTGCAGTGAAAGAATATAACAGCAAGAGCTGTCTTTTAGCGTAGAGAAAGCGCTTTTATTGTTACAGTTTGTAACCAGTTTAATATAAAATGGAAAACAGAAAACGGTTCAAAGACCCACTTTTGTTAGCGGAGAGTCTACAATTAAATGACCTCTTGGCACATCGATTGCAAAAAATTAAATCAGTGAAAAATCCAAGCCATTATGCTGCTAATAAATAGGACTGTGAATTTATGAAAAGTTCCATGCAACAATTTCTCCGGAATTGACTTTCTAGAGTATCCCTCAAAAGCATTTAGGTAACAATTGTGATGGCCTAGCAGCGAACAATCCGATACAACGGCTTTCATAGAAATCCGTTCACACTAGTGCAGAACAATCTAAAAGATCAAGCTATTGTTCCAAATATGTAGAGGGACTAAACACAGACAAGAATAAATACGAAAATTGATATCGATACCGCCCTTGAAGTACTAGGGGTGCTTACAATTTACCAATGATTTTGAGTCGATTGCCGTTTACATGTGATAAAGGTTTATAGCCGAGATTAAAATTTCTAGAATTATCTTGGAAATCGATTATTATGAGACAAGAGGCTGTAAGCAGTAAGCCATGTATTTTTTTTTAAGAAAAAAATACACTGAAATCGCTGATTTGATAATACGACCCCCATCTCATTTTTTGCAGCACCGTGGATGACTACCAAAAGGGGGCGACCAATTTTATAAACCATTTTTCTGTTGAGTATTGAATGCGGTTAAAAACAACAGCCAACTAATTAGAGCGCCGCTTTAATAGGGCTTTCTGGTCAGAAAACTCTGACCAATGGAATAATCGATGAAACGAGAACGCTAACATACGGATTAGCTACTACAAAAATACAATACGATAACCACAACAACTAACTCCTTTTTAGCTTACCAGTATTTTCTCTTAATGTTAGGAGCATGTCATGGTAATGAGATGTCAACGTGACAAGGAGCAATTAAAAAAATTCTAATTCCTGGACTTTAGCTTAGCAGGCCAACAGAGGAGAATTGGCACATAATAAAGAATGAAATATTTTACTTCATTCTTTAACGTCTAATACAACACTCAAACACGGCAAATGTTGGATTCATGAGCCAACAGAACACATGTAAATAAGACTGGAGAATCCAACCAGTTTCTCCGAAAAATTAATAATGGCTTCTAGCTATTGCCTCACTCCCAATCTTACAACTGTGGACATTCGTTAAAGCACAGGTTCTATGGGCCAAAAGCGTTGAAGAGTAGTGCAAATATTTGCCGTTGACGAGACAGCAAATTTTAAACTCAAAGAAAAAAAAAAAAAAACAGATAGACAAAATGATTAAGCCGCTGCCATTGCCCTGAAAAAAAAGAGCATTATTTCTTCATGTCGCGCTGGTATTGGATCTGACAGGCTGTAAATAAAAAGCAACTATACACCCTCGCTGCTCTTGTCGCTCCAGGGTTTTCAGATAGAGGAAATCTGTCATCTTTTAAGCTTTTTTTTTTGTCCTACAGAGCAATGTGGTTGATCCTTCCTGGATCATACACTTTGCGATCGTAGAGATGCCTTTAAGGTTGTTTCAACCGGTTCAAACTTTAAGTAGAATATAGAAACCGTCAACAGCCTTTTGAGAGATCCCGCCCTGTTTTTGAAAACTGAGAACTACTATTAATGTCTTCTGTGTATAATTTTCAAATAGCTATAAGGACAATAAACTGATTATATATGTATACTATCTCGTGCTAAGACCTAGGGGGCAATTGCGGGAACTTCTAAAAATTTAGATTATGAATTGATTCAACACCTAGATAGACTCGCTTGTATGTTAGCTGCTTGAAAACGAGCCTCTTTGATTGACAAAGACATTAGACGGGCGCTAGGCGTTTTTTCGATTCATGGACAACTTGGTAGACAATGAAAGGCAATATCAATATTATCAAATTATATTTTTATCCAAGATTTCTTTGCAAATCTTTTTTTTTTCCAGGAAAATTTCACTTTTGATTTTCTGGTTCTTTTTTCTTCCTTTAAAATTTCACCCTTCACCACCATCCCTTCTTTTCTCCCCAATCTCTTTTCTCTCTAATTTCCACCTCCTTCTAATTCCTCTGAACTTTGTCTTAAGTTTTCATTTATTTGCATTATAACGATTTGCTACATTGTTTAGTCATACGCAGTAAGTATACGACGTTCGGCTACCTAGTCTTAATTTTTCACTTTTATTTCCGTTTTGACTGTTGGCCAAGTTCACACGTGTCCAACAAATTTCAACTTTGCTTTTCTAAATCAACCAATTTTTTTTCCAAAGTCCTTCACCTCTGTATTCTAACCACCATCCCCCCAGATAATGTCTGTTGAAGAAAACTCGCAATCTCTCGCTGAGGCTCTTATGGCCAAACACGGTGTCGCCGACTCTCCTGCAGAAAGCGTCACCGAGTCTGCCACCTCGACCGCTGTTCCTTCAGACGTTGAATCCGATTCAGTCAACCCAACAGATGAGAACACCACCACTCCATCATCATCTGCATCCTCCCCCAAAGCCAATGGTTCTCCCAAAAAGAACCTTGATATTTCATCATACGACGCCTTCCCGATACTTGGAGGTGGTAAGGCTTCTACTGCAAGCGCTGTTTCTTGGGGTCCCAACGCTACTGTGAAGCCAGTTGCTGCTCTTAAGGCCCCCGCACGCACTGTGGCCAAGCCTACGCAAAAGTCGACTGTTACTGAGTCGTTTACTCTGAAGCTTGAGCAGCGCAACGCTCGAGCAAAGACTATTCCTTCGGAGGTTCTCAGTCGCGCTCAGTCTAACAACTCTGTCAGCATTGACTGTTCTACCTCGAAGAGTACCAGAGCATCTCATTTCATCATTAAGGGTAAGCTGGAGAATGTACACAAAGCCCGCCGTGAGTTGTTGCGGGAGCTCTCCATTAGAGTCACAGAGGTTTTCCAGGTTCCTGCTTCTGTGAGAGCCCTGATTATTGGTCCTAAGGGTTCCAATCTCAGACCTATCACTGAAAGAAGTGGTACTCAGATCCAGATCACGAAAAAAGAAGACACACCCGCTCAGTCGCCTGATGACGACGACGATGAAATTGCTGTCGACGTCAAGGTTGAGGGTGACTCTGAAGGTGTACAGATTGCTAAGAAGGAGATTTTAGCTATCGTTGCTTCTAGAGTCAGAACCGCCAACATCAAGATCCAAGGTCTTCCTTCCAAGATTTATCCATCTCTGGCTAAGAACTCGCAGATCAGCAAGTTTGAGACTGAGCAAGGCCTTAAAATCACTGTTCCCGATTTTTTCTATCTCAACGCCAACAAGCTGGTTGCTCCTATTACAATTTCCGGTGAGCGCAGTGCTGCCCTTGAGGCCAAGGCTCATCTGGAAAGCTTGGCCCAGACCATTGCTTCTACCTACAAGTCCTCTATCAAGAACATTCCTGTTGTTTCTAAGCCTTTTGTTAATGCTCCTGAGATTTTTGACAACACTGGTGTTGTTGTTGTTGAAATCCCTGATTCTGCCAACCAGCTCGAGCTCTATGGTCCGGAACAAGCTACTCAGCAGGCTGGTAAGCTCATTGACGGAATCTCCAAGCAGCTTCACACCACCAGTCTTGCCATCTCTAAGAGTCACGGCGCTAACCTTCCCCATTCCAAGGCTCTGGCTACCTACTTTGAGCGCTCCGGCAAGTTCAAGGATGTCGAGACCTCCAACTCTGTTATTATCACTGTCAACTCTTCTCCCTCCGAAGTTTCTGTTGTAATTACTGGCAAGGATGCTGACAACGTCACCGTTGCTAGAAAGCAGATTATCAATCTTGTCAACTCCATTCCTCCTGAGAAGGTTCTCGTTATTTCTGATATTGAGCCTTTCTTCCTCAAGTACCTCAGCCCTAAGAGCAAGCTTGCCGCTGCCATCAAGGAGCAGGACTCTGTTGAGATCTACACTCCTGAGAACACTGAGGAATCTCGCGATATTATTTTTGTTTACCAGGAGACTGATGACGAGAACGACTTTGCTCCTGCCCCTCACCAGATCAAGGAAAAGCTCAACGCTGCCAACGCTCTTTTGAACGATATCCGCAACAACCAGAAAGACATTGTATCCAAGGTTCTTGATGTCCCTGTTGAAAACCACAAGTTTATCCAAGGCCCCAATGGTACTACTTTAAACGCTATTCTCAAGGGTGGTGACGGTGACTCATTTGTTAGCGTCCAGCTTGGAAACGAGACTGCTCCTGAAGATGATTCTGTCAAGCTCACTGCTTCTAGCGTTTACATTCGTGGTTTGTCTTCTGAGGTTGCTCGCGTTGTCAAGGAAATTGATGAAGTCATTGAGCAGGCTAAGAACTACGAGGTTCTCAGCAGCTACACTACTGACTTCCTGTTTCCCGCTGAACATGTCAACAAGCTCATTGGTAAGGGTGGTGCTAACCTCACCAAGATTCGTGAGGAGTTTGGTGTTAAGATTGATGTTGACGAAAAGGGTAACGGTGTTGTCAAGGGTATTAAAAAGAACGCTGACGAGGCTAAGGTCAGAATCTTGAACCTTGGTCGTCGTCTCGCTGACGAAGTCTCTCTCCGGGTTAAGGTCCCCAATGAGTACCACGCTACTATTATCGGTACCGGTGGCAAGTTTGTCAAGAGACTTGAGGAGAAGTATGACGTTCACATTAGATTCCCTAGAAACAACGACTCCAACGAGGAGAAGGCTGATAAGAATGAGGTGTTGATCCGTGGTCCTTCTCGTGGTGCTGCCAAGGCTCAGGAGGAGATTTTGGAGCTTCTTCAGTACGAGATCGACAACAGCCACTCGCAGGTTGTCAACGTTCCCGCTGGATCTCTTTCCAGAATTATTGGTCGTAACGGTGAATACATCAACGATATCAAGGACACTACCAACACTAGAATTGACGTTCCTAATCAGTCTGAGAATGGCGATGCTGCCACTATTCCTATCACCATCACTGGTACCAAGACTGGTGTGAAGCACGCCGTTGAGCGCATTCAGGAGATTGTCAAGGAGATTGAAGACACTGTCACCGAGGAAATTGAAGTTGATCCTAAGTACCACCGTATTTTGATTGGTTCTAACGGTTCTGCCATGCGTGAGATTGTTGCTCAGGCTGGCGAGACCTCCAACTCTAGAGTCATCCAGATTCCCCAGGCTGGCAGTGGTGAAAAGAAGATCAGAGTCCACGGCAAAAAGAAGGTTGTTGCTAAGGTCATCAAGATTATTCAGGATATTGTCAGCGAGCAGGAATCTCGTGTTGAGATCAAGGTCTCTGTCAACCCCCAGCGTCACGGTGCTTTGATTGGTCCCGGTGGTTCTATCAAGAAGGACATTGAGACTAGCTTCAACGTTAATCTTTTTGTTCCCAAGCAGGGCAGCAAGAACGCTGATGGTGAGGTTGATACCAACATCAGAGTTGTCGGTAAGCCCGAGAACGTCGAGAAGGCCAAGACCAAGATTGAAGAGCTCACTGCTGAGGTGTTCAAGGCCACTGTCGATGTCCCCAAGAAATACCACGCTTTGATCTCAGACAATGGACTGTTTATTCGCAAGCTTCGCACCAACTACAACGTCAGAGTTGACCATAACCGCGTCCCTTTCCCCAAGGAAGCCTTTGTGCCTATCCCTGTTGCGGCCATTGGTGAGACTGCCGGCGACGCTAACCCCGAATCTCTGTTCAAGTGGACCATTGCTAAGGACATTTCTCTTACTGAGGGCAGTGACTCTGAAGTCATCCCTTGGAGACTTCGTGGTACCGACAGTGATGCTGCCAAGGCCAAGGAAGAGATTGAAAAGGCACTTGCTGTTATCAAGAAATACACCAGCATTGGCTACTTATGGCTCGCAGACTCTTCCAAGTACAGACTTGTCGTTGGCCCCAAGGGCAAGACCATCAACAGCATTAGAAACAAGTCGCAGTGCACCATCAACGTGCCCAAGTCTGATGCTAGTGAGTCTGAGAACGTCATTGTGATGAGAGGTAATGAGGAGCAGCTCGAGAAGGCCAAGGTGCTTGTGCTCGAGGCCATTGCGCGCGGTTAGGAACTGTGGTATTGAACATTTAAAAAAAAAAAAAAAGAGTGTGTTGATTTTGTTTATTGTTTGTTTTAATGACATATATATATATTTTTAAAAATAAAAGAGATTTGCTATCAATTAATTAAAAGTAGTTATTTTTGTAGAGGTTTTTTATATAATGAAGTTGAAGTTCAACCGCTAAATGGATTACCATTTAACAAACTTTCTCGATTGCCAGGAAATGGAGCAAGAAATCTGACAGTTTTAACCTACGAATACTATTTAACTTTTACGGTATAACCGATTACTTCGAAATGCTTTGATCAATAAAAAAAATTTAATAGAAGCGATATTTGACGCCACGAGTTGAGATTTTATAGACCCAGGAAAGTTGGGGCCTCGAGGACATTGAGTAACTGGCTTCAGACTTAGCCTGTTTGAAAATTAAACTTGCTTATGTCTGAAACCATAGAGGCTAGAGTCCGGACTCCCAAGTCCCAAATCTAGTCACTGACCCCAGTTCAAATCGGGGCGGAATTGCCTCTCACACAGTCTAGTTCCTGAAACATTAGAACTTCGCAACATTGTTAAAATATGAGTTTTCTTCACAAAAAAAAAAACATTGGAGAAGTATATATATAATCAGTTTATTGTCCTTATAACTATTTAAAAATTATACACAGAAGACATTAATACAACAAAAATAACCCTCTTAGCGGGAAATGCGCCATTCACTATATATTTCATTCACTTCGATGGCACCGAATTTTCCACGAACTCAGTCCGTGTGTCAAGGGAAACCCGACATGATCGTCACTACAGTGCGTTATGTTGAGTGGGAGGGCAAGCCGGTAAAACCTTGACAGGCTATGCTGTTAAGCTGACCATCAATTAAGGAGGTGCGGTGACGAATCAAGAAA
>JAJMRT010000295.1:5562-29449 GCA_030558065.1 Geotrichum phurueaensis | reverse complement strand
TTTGAGTCAAAGGGTCACAAACCCCAAGCCAGAACACTACATAGTCTACGATCGGAGTGAGTTATTGCCATAAAGGTAATATATTGCTATGATAGATCCTAGGCGGCGAAAAAGATGCGGCACGCGAACGCCCGAGTTCCTACTGCAGAAGACATAGAACGGAAAAAACAGTCTTTGGGGACTTTACTAGAAACTGCAAGGCCGAAGAAATGAAGCCGGCAAAACAGGTTGGGACTTGATTAAAGACTTAAGCTTTGATTTGGGCGGCTACTACATGGACGGGCTTCATGTACACGGCCTTGGTTTATATTAGTAATCTTTCGAGAATTTATGTAATCACTTGTTTTGTGGTTAAAAAGTGTTAGAGCAGCTACACTATGGTATCATGTCCCTTGCCCACCACACAGCAGCTGAATTACAATACACAATCACCAATTTTTTTTAAAAAAAAATTTCTTTCTTCCTACATCACACCGTAACTCTTCTTATTTTATTTTTTTTTACTCAAAATACTTGAATTTGCTTTTATTTTTAACGCAAGTCGCTAGCATGTACAATGATTATTGATTAAAATTTGCTTTGCTATTTATTAAGGTGGTGCCGGAGCTCAATTAATGAAGTAGATTGTGGCTGGATTTTCTGTATTCCATACCACGGTTTTGTGGCCTCAAATAATACCTCTCGTGATTCATATACGTTTTCTAGAGGAAGTCAATTATTAAGAAACTGTTTAATTCCTTCAACCGGTGGTTCATTTATTATGGTTGATAAATTGATTGAAGAATCCAAGTGTTTGATGGCAAAGTATGAAATCTTTATTCACAACATTATTTTTTTGCCAAAATATGTGTTTACGTAAATAACCATGAATTCTGTCAGAATTTACGTAAATAACTTAATATAAACCATGGCCGTGTACATGAAGCCCGTCTATGTAGTAGCCGCCTTTGATTTGTATTTGTTTATGTAAGACTAATCAATATCCATCGTTAAAAAAAAAAAAAAAAAAAAAAAAAAAAAAAAAAAAAAAAAAAAAAGTTTGATGGGAGGTGAGCATTGGACTTGGTGGCAGTAGGTAAACGCAGGGATGCATCTCCCACTGCTGCTGACCGTTTTTCTTTTGCAACGTGTGGGAAATTTTTCTGGACAAAGCTGAATAGCTCGCGAGCCTCGACCTTGAAGTCAGTGAGCATTGACTGCAAAGATGTAAGATTCTCTGCCGCTGACTGGTTTTCTTTTGCAAAGACTTTGAAGTTGTCCTGGACAATTTTGGATAGGTAGTAAGCCATTATCCTGAGTCTAAGAAGCCTTGAACGCAATAATGGAGTTCTTACCTCTGCTGACCCGTCTTCTCTTGCAAGGTTTGACAGATCAACTATGACAAGGTTGTATAGGTCGCAAACCTTGGACTTGAGGGTAGTAAGTTTTGACTGCAATGATGTATCACCCACTGCTGCTGACCGGGATTCATCTTCAAGGCTTGAGAACTTGGTCTGAACGAAGGAGGATATGGAGTCCGCCGCGGTCTTCAGGTTATTAATCCTTTCCTGCAAGCAGATAAGTCTAGACTCTGCTGACCGTCCTTCTTTTGCAAGGCCTTCGGAGCTGCTTTGGAGAGAGTTGGATGGAATGGGAGGGTTGGTGGCAGCCATGGGCTGTGAAACGGCGCTGTTGATGGTTGTTTCTGGGTTTTCCTCTGTGAGACAATCCATTGACTCAACCTCAGGGATGTTTTGGCTCGACACATCTCTCAACTGCAGGCGACGCTGCGTGTTAGCCTGAACATCTGAGTGCTTGCCCCGGCGAAAGGTGGATGGGATGGGAGGGTTGGTGGCAGCCATGGGCTGTGAAACGGTGCTGTTGATGGTTGTTTGTGGGGCTTCTTCTGTGAGACAATCCATTGACTCAACCTCAGGGATGTTTTGGCTCGACACATCTCCTAACTGCAGGCGACGCTGCGTGTCAGACTTGACATCTGAGGAGTTGTCCTGGAGAGGGTTGGATGGGAGGTGAGCATTGGACTTGGTGGCAGTAGGTAAACGTAGGGATGCATCTCCCACTCCTGTTGACCGTTTTCCTTTTGCAACGTATGGGAAATTTTTCTGGACAACGCTGCATAGGTCGCGAGCCTCGACCTCGAAGTCAGTGAGCATTGACTGCAAAGATGTAAGATTCTCTGCCACTGACTGGTTTTCTTTTGCAAAGATTTTGAAGTTCTTCAGGACAAATCTAGATAGGTTGTAAGCCATTAGCATGAGTCCAAGAAGCCTTGAACCCAATAATGGAGTTCTTACCTCTGCTGACCCGTCTTTTCTTGCAAGGTTTGAGAAATTGACTTTGGCAAAGTTGTTTAGGTCACAAGCCTTGGACTTGAGTGCAGTAAGCATTGACTGCAAGGATGTATCAACCACTGCTGCTGACCGGGATTCATCTTCAAGGCTTGAGAACTTGATCTGAACAAAACGGGATATGTCGCTAGCCGCGGTCTTCAGGTTAATAATCCTTTTCTGCAAACAGATAAGTATAGACTCTGCTGACCGTCCTTCTTTTGCAAGGCCTTCGGAGCTGCTTTGGAGAGAGTTGGATGGAATGGGAGGGTTGGTGGCAGCCATGGGCTGTAAAACGACGCTGTTAATGGTTGTTTGTGGGGCTTCTTCTGTGAGACAATCCATTGACTCAACCTCAGGGATGTTTTGGCTCGACACATCTCCTAACTGCAGGCGACGCTGCGTGTCAGACTTGACATCTGGGTGCTTGCCCTGGCGAGAATTTAAAAGTGGGTTGACAGACACTTGGGGCCCAACTGAGTTGGATCCCTCACCGCTGTTGTTTGAGAAACGCTTCATATTTGGTACTTTGGATTCTCTGATAGAATTTTAGAGTACTGATGAAACTTTAGGAGGGGGTAGGAATGCCGACTTTGGGTTTGAAGTTGAGTAGACGTTGGCTTTCAATAACTACAATGTAGAAAATAATCACAGTTAGTACAAGATGCAATTGCAAATTTGCCAGTAAGTTGCTAAGCTGATCTTACCTGGGTAATTTCCAGTAGGGTTCTGATCTTTGGTAGGAGGAGTTGGTTTGAGAGAATAAAAACGGAATAAAAAAAAAGACGTAACAAGAGCTACAATAGAGAAACGAATTAGGAGAAGGTGGCTTGAGGAAATAGAAATGGAATAGAAATAAAAGAGGAAGTAGCAGTATTTATCTATAATTTTTTTTAATTCCATTTTGATGTGCTCAACTAACCATAACATTTGAAATGAGATACTGGCAAAAGCACTTTTTGTATGCGTTGTGATTTATTACAAGTGGTTTGTGACTAGGTGTTGTTGTGACACTAATAAAAATGAAAACAAAAAAAAAAAAAAAAAAAAAAAAACTGGCTTAAAAGTAACACTATCCTTCTGAAAAGTCTGACCAAAGTCTCCTCTGACCATTTTGATTTTGAAAGTATATATTTAACGTCGGTCCTGACCCGTCCTGACCCGTCCGTTTTGAGATATCTATCAGAACTTTTGTTTGATCATTTTGCTTTCAACAATTTCCATCCAAAGTTTTGTTCAACTACTTTTCTTGTGACAATGTGAATCCAAATTTTCTCTCCCAATGTTTTTCTTAAAATGCCCGTCTACCACTAAATTTTTTTTTTTTTTTTTTTTTTTTTTTTTAGCTATTTGGCAATATCCGTTTTCCCTTCTCACTATTTCATTTGTGATGATGACAATCCGACGTTTATCTCATGTCCCTAATCTGGGGAAGCTTGAAAATATTTTACAAAAATTGGAACAGTTTGTGCGCAGTGATTAATCGTTTTGTTCCAACGCTTGAAAAATGTTGTCAATACATGCAGGTCCAGCTGCCTCAATATATTCCTGAGCTACGCGCATAAATAAGAATTAAGGCACAGGGCACAACACTTCTGATTACATGAGGGGCAGGACAAGTAAACGGTTTGTGTAGTTACAGAGCAGAGCAAAACACGTTGAAGTCGTAGAACCAAAATTCTACGACCAAGGAACAATATTCCTCACCTCTTGACCCAACTGATCGTAGATATTAACATGATCTAGAGAACCGACACAGCACAGAGACTAAACGGCACTAAGAGCAACGACGCTCCACCTACAGCTGATTTCTTGCCACTAGACGACTACTACCACTATTACAACTACCACTACTTCGCAGAGACCTCAATACTCATGTGCTATGTGGAGAAAAAGAGTTACAGCAAGTGATTACAGAAGTCAACTGAACTAGCAGAAACAGGCTTATTACTTTAGCTAGGCTGTATTCCTTAGTAGCTAACCTCAGTGAACACGTTCTTGGAACCCTTATGTGACAAGTTTGTACAAAGAGTGCGAAATGTTAGTTAAAACCTGAGAGCCAGCGCCACTTTACGGCTTTGTGGAAGCTGAGGGGCTGCAGGTCACCGCTTTCGTTGACGACATCACAGTTTATACAAGGGGAGGCATGATGGAAAATGCGGCCGACTCTCTAAAGCACTGAAAAAACGTATGTGAGTGGGCAAGCTCTATACACACGAAAATAAATCTTGGTGACAAGCTAGCGTTTATTTACTTTAACAAGAAAACAAACTTCTCAAATATTGAATATACCTGCGATCTCCGGCGGAGAAAAGAAAAAAGCGCTTGTTGAGGAAGTTAACATTCTGGGAATCGTCCTGGGTAGGAAGCTGAACTTTAAAGCCCATATTGATAGGGCAACTAATGGAGTAGAGCGTGCGCTTAGAGCAGTAGGAGTGCTAGGCGGCATGGCCCAAGGCGTCAAGGGATCTGCTCTGAGGTCGACGTACTTGGCGTGCGTCAGAACTATCATGGAGTATGTATGCGAAGTATGGCTCAGTGGTGATGTCAGTCAGATTAAGAAGCTTGATGCCGTTCAGAATGAAGCCCTTAAAAGGGTGTTTAATGCCTAAAAAAAAGGGTACCCCCCGCGACGTGCTGGAAAGAAGGCAGCGGTACCACTGTTGAGGATCAGGCTATAGCATGTCCTTGAGTTGAAACTAACAACAAGTTTGTATAGAGTTGACCATGGAAATCTTGTTTATAAACGATTGAATATATATATATATATATATACTATATATACATATAAGAAAAAGAGAAAAAAGGTAAAACAAAAAACAAAAAAAAAATTGATAAAAAATAATAAAAAAAACCCCAAACTTTGATGACACGAGAAGTAAATACCTAGCCAACACATCAAACGACCTTGATCAAGCAAACCGTCAGGTCCCCAAAACAAAAAAGGCATATAATAAAAACTTCAGACACTTCATTATCATACCAAGGCATTTTTTTTTAGATAAAAGTCGGATGGAATTTACCATCAATTTCTTTTTTAATTTAATGGAAAACCGTTAATTCCACTAAATTTAGCTTGTTTCGAAATCTTTTTTTTTTTCTAATTCACATATTTACATATTTCATCCGGCGCAATAATTATTTTTTTATTTTCTTGTTAACTAGGGGTTTCTCCTAGCCGGACCGTCATGATTAGTGCACGGCTCACTTGTAATTCTAAAGGCTATGACTAGTTTGCGGTCAATTTAGTCTATAGCCCTTGTTGAGAAATACTAGCTACTGAACATTGGTTGGTTTTTTTTTTTTTTTTGCACTTTTAGATGATTTTATTTTGGAATCTTTCTAGGCTAGGTTTACTGTTATGGGATTTGTCTAAAGACTGTTTGCATCGTACTTTTTCCCAAGTCTTGATTGATTGAATAAAAACTTATCCGTGAATTGATACTGTCTTTACGTTTGTTTCTTCTTGAGAGATATACTGTGGAATAATGTGTATACTGGCTTTAGCAGGGGGTTTGGACCCATTCAATTACCTCGAGCAGTACAGAGTTCTGAATCTTGATTACTCGGTAAAATTACAATATTACGGTTTTCATAATTGATTAATCGAACCAGTTCCATTAATGTTATATAAATATTGTATGCTTAATCAATCCAGGTAAAAAGAATAACAAGCATTTCTGCAGCGCGTGGTTTCTTTTTTAAAAAAGTAATGATGCTACTAGCCATTTTAAAATCTTTGAATCTTTCACAGATTGTTCTTTTGAAGCTTGTCAAACGCGTATCTCAAAGTGCGACCAAATCCCGCAGTGAAAACACCTTTCACGCTTTCACCAAGACTGGGTCCAAAGACAGTGCTTCTAATGGCCTTGGAAACATTGACAGAAAGATTCGGGTCTGCCGCAATCTCTTGATCAAACAGTGTACCATGGAGCTCATCATTATCTTCGCTCTCACCAAGGGCCGAGCTTTCCAATTTGGATTGGTAGCGGACATACAGGTTTTGCCGAAATTCCAAGGGGAGTCTGTAGACCATGTTTCCGCGTTTGACGGGATCCATATCCTGCTTCATCGAAGCTACAGGAATTTCAGTATTTTCAAGCTTGAATGCCGAAGAGTGGGTCATGTTGACATTAGGAAGAACATCAAGAAGTGGGCCGTAGAGGTTTCTAAAGTTGAGAAACTGATTGTTGACAATGTTATTGACCTTGTTTGGGTTTTCCCCCAGCGCCATACGAGGATCTCCTTGATACGAGATCCCTGCGATAGTCTTGTACAAATCATGCTCGGAAAAGTTCTCAGGAAGAATGAGTAACGCGGTTCTTAAGGCACTGATAAGATTAGACTGATTTACAAAGCGAACTCGCGGCTCGTCGCGCAAAATTTTAACAGGCTTTTGAAGTCGGCCAGCAACAAACAAAGAGTTCCACTTGTGCAGATCAGTGAGCATTGTGTCTATATTCACAACACCATATTTGATCTTGATGCCATCAATTTCAACGTAGGGATTAAAGTAAAAGCCAGCACCAAAATTGTCTTGAATCAGGCTTATGGCACCGCTACCTAGATAGCGCAGGCCGGAATAGTGATGGGGGTTTTGGCGCATGTTAAGTGAATGCCAGTGCTCAGTGTATGAAACGCCAAAGATCAGATCAACTTGTCTTTGTGATGCAGCAACAGACTTTCCTTGTGAAAATACCCCTGAGCCGTAGGCAAAAGCATACTTGATCGGGGCGTTAAACTTCCATAACATTGATCTTAGTCGCTCACGTAGCTCATTGTCAATAGAAATATGCTGGTTGTAACCAAACTCAAGGGGTAGGTCGGAGAATGATTTAATATGGTTGTAGCTTCCAATGTTACGCTCAATGTAATTGTTAAAGTCCTGCAGCGTGAGTTTTTTCTTTTGCTTTTTGGGAGTAAGCGAAGATGATTTGGGTTTACGCACAGGAGAATCAGGCTCAGCAACGGTAGCAGTTTCGGTTTTTGGCTTTTGGCTTACTCTAACTTGAATTCTGATTTTGGCATTAGAACCGGTCTGCTTGCTAGTGGCGCTGCTTGGTTCCACATGACCAGAACCATTGGAGGAGAGACTGGCAACTTGGGAATGCTCATCAAATCGACAAATGGGTCGTGAATTTTGGGAAACAAACCGCAAGAGGCGAACCTGACGGCGTAGAGACGACTTGTAAGGAATTTTAATCTAGTCAGTATTGTTAGTAAAAAGACCGGAATAAAAAAATTAGGAAGGGTCCACGAGAGATCCACAAAGAATGTGGTAAACTACTTACTGTTTGCATGAAGAAAAGTGGAAAAACGTCAAATGTGGAGTTGGGAGTTAACTGCGTTAGGTGATTTCAGTGATTTGAAAGTGTTCACGACAGAAAACGGTTCAGGATTCAACGAAAGATTTAAAATGTAAATGGAGAAGAGTGAACAGTAAACAAAAAGGAAATAAGTCAATTGAAAAAAGATTTAAATGAAAAGAAAATAAGAGAGGAATTGGCAGATTTTAAATTAAATTGAAAAAAAAAAAAAAAGGAGCAAAGACAGTGGATGAACCAGTGTAACCATCACTACAAGACGGGTAGTTTGCCAGCGGTTATTGTTACACAAAGGTGCCAAGTGTGAGACAGTAATCACTATTTTATTAAGGCAAGTTTCTTATAGCGATTGTGATAGAAGCGCCTGTCAAAATAGAGTTTGAAAATAAATTTGAGATTTGTTTATGTCAGCATAGCTGTTGTTGTGATTGTTTACAGTTTTTCAATGATAATAGTAATGATAATAGTGATAATAATAGTAATAATAATAATAATAATAGTAATGATAATAGTAGTAATAATAGTAATAATAGCAGTATTAATAATACTATTAATAATAATGATTATAATAAAAAAAAGTCCTTTTTAATTTAGGAATAGGGGCAAAGTGACAAATGAGGGTTTTTATTTTATTTTAGTAAGAGCAATTCTGCAAGACTAGTGATTACTTTGGTGTGCTGAGATATACGTTAAAGTCTTTGTTGGGCAAGTGGCAATGTAAAGGAAATAAACAAAGTTGCCATAAGGCTTGTAATGGCGAAGCAGCAAACCAAGTTACAAAGGGTTATGTGTCTTATGATGACGGGACCGGCAAACTCGGCAGATTTAATTCAAAGACCCTTGGACTGCAAAAGCACACACACACACACACACACACACACACACACACACACACACACACATACACACATACACACACATACACACACATACTCACACATACACACATCTGTTGGCATTTCCTTAGTTTTTGTTCTTCTGGCCATGATGATTAAGGTTCTTAATTAGTAATCATTATCACAGCAACAGGTAGTAGCCACATTTTTGGCTGATTTGAGAATAATGGGTTGTTCACGTGACCAAGTAAAAAGAGCGGGGAAGTTATTTAGATCAAATCACATGAAAACTGCACAACGTAAGTGACAAGTGAAATGAACATACAAGGGAGATGAACACTTTTCTTCATCCCACAACCTTTCCATTTAATCAATTAACAACTTTTCTATTCAACCAATTGTCAACTACATAAGATGCCACAGACAAATGATGAAGCTAGAATCCTTCTAGCCCTTCAAGCCTATAATAATGACCCAAATTTGAGTCTCCTACGCGCCGCAAAGCTCTATCAAGTCAATTACAAGACTCTTTACTGCCGACTCAACGGCGTACAAGCTCGAGCTAATACTATCCCCAAATCACGCAAACTATCTAATCTAGAGGAAAAGATAGTTATTCAGTATATTCTTGACCTAAATTTGCGAGGTTTTCCCCCGCGACTGGGTGGTGTTGAAGAAATGGCCAACCGATTGCTTGCAGACCGCGATGTGCCACCCGTTGGCAAGCATTGGGCTAGAAACTTCGTCAAGCGACACGAAGAGCTTGATACGCGTTTCTTTCGTAAATATGACTATCAAAGAGCTAATTGCAAAGATCCAACTATTATTTACGATTGGTTTAAGCTTGTACAGAATACAATCGCAAAGTACGGGATCTATTCAGATGATATCTATAACTTTGACGAGACTGGTTTTCAAATGGGCATGATTACAAGCGGAATGGTCGTTACGGGGTCAGAAAAGCGTGAAAAACCAAAATCAGTACAGCCTGGAAGCCGCGAATGGATTACGGTAATTCAAGCACGGTTCCTCTCGTACTAGGTTCAATTACTATTAAGACAACTCTCATCAGTAGGGTAAAACTAACCTGACTCCACCGCCGGTTGAGGAGATCGTCCCCTCTACCCCTTGTGGTTCAAAGACCCCAACGACCGTCCTTGAGGCTGAATTTCAATCTGAATACCTTGAAAGACCACAAGTCAGAAGACATCATAGTAGCTCCCCAGAGCCAATTTTAGAAGCGTTGAAGTTTCTTTCTAAGGGAACAATGGCAATTATGCATGAGTATGCTCGAGTAAAAGCAGAGATCCAAGACCTTCGAAAAGCAAATGAGATACTCAGTCGGCGCCGGAGGGCAAAAAGGACGCGATTAATGAAAAGAGGGGTAATGACAGTTGAGAAAGGAAGACAAGCAGTTGCTCAGCTGGATGTTGATGCCCAGGTAGCGGTTGAATCGTCGAGAAGTGGTGGTCAAGGAAGGTCGGCGCGACCGAAGGAAAGGCGCTGTGGAGTATGCGGCAAGCTCGGACATGACGTAAGAACGTGTCAGGTAGTGATTAGTACGTCTGGAGAAGAGTATAGCAACTAGTTTTAAGTAATCAGATGGTTTGTTGTATTTTTACAGTGATTTATATCTTGAAGGTAAAGAAAAGTGTTCACTTGTTCATTTCACCTGTCACTTACGTTAGATAAAAAAGTGTTTAGACGATTGTGGCACAACTGTAAAAAGGCAAGTTGTAACGCTTTAAAAAGTACGAGAGGGATACGTTGCAATGACTATTGCCATTGCCATTAAAGATGAGAACAAGCGCACTGTTGTTCTGACAGGCGGTGTCTTTGCATTATTTTGTTGAAAAAAAGCTGAGCACTCTGCAGAAAAACCAAAGACGATGACAGTTCTTTGATTAGCGCTTGATATTGAATCTTTTTTTTTTTTTTTTTTTGATAATAAAAAGAAAAAAAAAAAAAATTTCCAGGCGTAAAGCACAGGAACTGCCAGCAAAGTAAAGTGCATTGGAATGGTCAAGGGCTATTTCTGTCGATTTGTAAAGAAACGCATAGAACCAATTGGGACCCTCGCAAATTCCATTCGAGAGGTAAGCAGTCCCTGCACATTTTGGTTAACAAAATGAAATATAACATTTGGTATATAAGATACATATGAACTATGTTTTAACTCTCAAGGCATAAAACTGAGTTATTATGAAAGCGAATATATCAGCTATAGGTAAAGATATTCTTCAGCTGTTTTTTGTCAAATTAGTTTAGTTTTATGATATCAAACAAAATACCCCAGAATTATGGGAATGTAGAAAGAAACCAATACTCTTTGGATCTTATTGTTTTTAATCTTTCAGATTCACCTACTGTGATTTTTTTTTTTTTCTATTTGTTAGCTAGTGGCTATAAATATAAAGACCATTCCATGGCACTCAGATATCTACTTCTTTACGTGTTTAGTTAAAATAAAAAAAAAAAAAAAGTAAAAAACTGCAGTGATATCTTTTGAAGTACGCCCAGAGTGGATGGTTACCTGTCATCCCTTACCTTTTGGCCAGATAAATCCGACGATCTGATCGGCATCTATGCTTCATTGCCTGTTCTCACGCATACAATTGAAAAACACCGCTCTGAAAGCTACCACCTAGCCCATCTGTTTTATTTCAAGCACTATATTATATTTCTGACCAGTATGGGTGATTGTAATGATAAAAGTAGCAACTAGTGCATAGCTAATACTTAAACATGAAGTCCAGTATCCTCGCATCGCAACATCAGCAAGCCTTGTTTCCCTGTTGAGCGACTGCGCGGGTTTCTTTGTTTGGTGTATCCAATGCAATGCTGCCATAGCTGCTTTTGGACAAGAACCTTCTTAAAAACAAAAAGGGTTTGTCGACAACATAAGAAATAATAAATCAACAACAATAATAACAACACCCATGATGGTTGACCCTGGCATTTGAAAAATAAAAAAATAAAAAAAAAAAAACAGCCATTCTAACACTAAAAAAATAAAGGTTTACTCTTCTTTCTCTTCCTCTCCTTTTGCTTTGTATTCTTCTTTCATTTTTCTCATTGCATTGATTGTCGCTCGATAAACTAACCCCATTCGCAAAAAAAAAAAAAAAAAACAATGAGCACGTATGATCTGTACTCAATTGTTGCTTCCCTCCGCGGGCTCGCTCTGCCCGTGGCGCCCTATGTGGCCATGAAAGCGTGGGGATACTACCAGAGCTACCGGGCATCCAAGGCCTCGGGCAGCGCTGGTAAAAACTCCTTTTTAACGGGCACGCAGCCTGTGTCGGCGCGTAACTGGGGCATCATTTTTTTTTTGCTGCTTGCGGCGCTGCTTAACGTGGCTCTCTATATTGGCTGGGCGTGGCCCTCCATCAACGTGTTTTACGCGACCGAGTCACGCATGCAGACCGAGGGCTCGGTCATTGGCGCCCGCTTGCGCGCGCTTTATGGCGATGAGTACGAGAATGCGCCAGGGGCGGGGAAACTTGACTACGAACTGCTGGTCAACCGATTGGCGTCCTCGACGGGCCGGGTGCTCTACGCAATCTACGGCACGGAGGCCTACGGTGCGTGCCTGTTTTGCCGCACAGACTCGCCCGTGACGTTTTTCTTTTACACGTTGCCCTCAATTGTTGGTCCTCACCTGGCCAATTACGCCGTGGTGCTCTTTGCCACCACGAGCACTTTGTCGACCCCCAATGCGCGCCAGTGGTTTACCATCTTTTCCATTGTCGCTGTGGCTTACATGGGGCTTGAGCTCTACTCGGTTTATAAAGCGCCAACGACGCAGATGTTTATGGACATGCTCATGAACAGCAAGACCCTCGAAAGCGTGAACTGGATCTACTGGAGTCGCATCCGCTGGCGGGGCTGGCTGCTTGCCGCCGGCGACATGGTCCTGGCGGTGCTGGTCTTCCTCTCAGCCTCGGGCCGCGCCTTTGACAGCGGCGAGGGCACTGCCGTGCGCGCCACTAAGATTATTAAGCAGCTCGATATCTCTGTGAACCGCCTGCGGCTTGCAATTTTGCTGCATACAAACGTTGTTGCTACCGACCCTGAGTTGCGCGAGGCGTTTGCCAAATGGGGCGCTGAAAGCGAGGCCTATGAAAAGGCCCTTAGGGTGGTCCCCGAGATGGTTGAGGCCCGCAAGCAGGCCAAGGCGCGGCTCCCGGTCAGCATCAAGCAGATGGAGACTGACTTTAAGGGACTCATCGATGCTGTCTACAAATAAGCGGAGACTCCCATCTAATTTCTATTAACACTCTACTCCGTGTTTCTTTGATAATTGCTAGGAATTTGTCATTGTCGTAATATAATTTATACCCATTGTGTCTTCATATAAAACAAATATAAATATCTCTATACAAAAGTTTCCCGCTTAGTAGCTGCAAAAAAAAAAAAAAAAAAAAAAAAAAAAAATTGATAAAATAAAATACTCTAATCTACGCGATTAAGCCGACTTTCCACAAGCGCTTTAAACTGGTGATTATGTTGCGCTTGTAATTGTGCAGTTTGGGCATCGCCGCGGCGCCGCAGCTGGTCTTCGAGGAAAAGACCATTCATCCAACTCCACACAGCGTCGTGGGTCCGAAAGGCGTCGTTTAGGCCCTTTTGCGCAAGTGCTAGCCGCCGCTCAACGGGCTCGGCGCGGGGGGCTCCAAGGTACGCGACAATAGCCCCGAGCTGAAAGCAGTTGAGGGACATGGCGTATTTAAGTAGCGTTGAGAGTTTATTTTGGATTGGCACTTCTTCGCCGCGGGGAAGCACGGCGTAAGTGTAGTCAAGTAGCTCGTAGGCCCATTTGAGCATGGGATTGGGGTAGTCGGCCTCGATGACGAGGCGCTTAAGCTGGGCACGGAAATGGGCCGAGGGGGTAGCGCTGCTGCCGCTACTGCTGCTGCTGCTGCTGCTGCTGCTGCTGCTGTCACGGTTGTGGACCTCGACTGGCACCATCTTAAACGTGTTGTAGCTGCGTTGCTCGGGGGCCTCAAGTAATAACACGAGATTGATGGTGGCCAGTAGGTACAGCTCGTTTCGCTCGGAACGCACGTGGCTGCGGATCTTGAGGAAAAATTGAATGGCATTGTGAACATTGCCGGAGGCCTGGAAAAACACACCAGAAAGATAAAACGTCAAGGGTAGAAATTGTTCATTTAGTTCGGGCGGCAGTAGTTGTGCTGTTTGCAATAATTCTTGTAAATTACCCGAGTCCGTCCACTGCGAGAGCATGAAGCTTTCAATGGCAAGGTAGAAAAGGGTATAGCATTGTAGCAGTCGGAGCTGATCCTTGTGAGCTTTGGCCGCTGAGAGCGAGAAAAGGGGAGTTTCTGGGTATTCCCCGCGCTGTTGTTGTTCCGGCGTGGCCGATTTCCATTGCAGCTCGCTACGGACCAGTTCAAGGGCTTGTTGGAGATGCTGTCTTGCTGCCCGAGAGTCATCCTCAGGCGCACTCCGCAGGTTTGCAATTCCCGTTATTAGTGACGCCAAAATCCGCGCTTCTATAAGGCTCAACCAGTTGATAGAAAGGGTACTGCTTGCGGGCCCGCTATTACCATTGGGCAACGATGCCAATGGTAGTAAGAAAAGACCTGTATTACTCCATGACCCGTCGTTGAACATATCAGAACTAGTAAGGTTACTAAACTCGACCAACAGCGCGGAATCAACAAACCCAAACTGTGCAGTCTGTAGCGCAATGATTATCTGACAAATTACTCGAAGGAAAGCAATCTGGATAGCAATGGGAAATATCACGCTCTGAGAAGTATTGTAAGTCATGTCCATGCTCACTTGTTGCTCGATTTCGGTCACAGATACCAGTAATGCTGTAGCCTCTGTCGTCTCGCCGGCCTGGATGAGTTTGAGTGCATGCATCACATAAGCAAGCGCTGCCACCTGTTTCTGTACCTCGCGCTGGTTCTCGAGGTTGACAAGCTCTTGGATGCCACGCGTGTAGTCACCAACGTTGTTGTTGGCACCGGGGCCCGCAGATGCCATCAGAATCGAAATCCGCAAAAACTGCAGGCTATATATCGTATCAATCGCCAAAACTCCCACCATGGCCGCTTCCTCTAGGGTTGAGTCTAGGAGCCGCAAGGCGCCGCGCTGGCTCGAGCGCGCCATTGCAAGCACCGTCGCGTACTTTAGTCGCAGCGTTAGCGCGTGATGGTTGCTCTTGAGGGCAACAGCAAGCCCCTTTGCCAGCACACTGTCGGCCTCAGTAATGTTCTCAGTCTCTTCTATTAAGAGGCTAGCAAGCTTTAACCGCGTCTGGATATCAACGTGCGGGGGGAGATTTGGCTCACGTAAAATAGCGAGCAGGCATCCTATCGCCGCCGAGACAAGCTTGTGGTACATGGCGATGTCGTGGACACCAGAGACAAGGCCCCATGACATAGTATGAGCAGTGCGGAGAAACTCATTTGCGAGAGGGAATAACGTCAGGTGGAGGCTCGAGAACCGCTGAGAGTTGAGAGTGTTGTCAGTATCAATGTCGTTGTTCATGAGAGGGTGTCAAGACAGTTGAGGCTAAATTAGATTTCTTTTTTTTTTTTTTTTGGATGAATAACTGTCTTGATAACTGTATATTGTTTATCCACAAATCAATACCCGGTATCCTTGCTGAAACGTGACGGAGATGAGGGTCCTTGTCCAGGAATGATGATATAGCTGGAAGGTTTTTGTTTTTATTTTTCTTCTACTTTTACTTTCTTGTGTACCTTTTACACTCAAATTTTCTGTTTGAATTTTCAGCTTCCCAACGCCCCAGAAAAAACAAAACATTAAGGCCTACGGCAACTACAACATAGACAACAATAATAATGAGTGAACGAGGCAGTGAAAACGCAAATGTCTCGGAGAGTAGTTCTCACCGGCATAGATCAGAGAAAGACCGCACGGGTCATCGGTCTGACAGAGACCGCACCAGTCACAGATCCGAGAGTGATCGCTCTCGGCGGCACAGATCTGATTACGACCGGCGCGAGCGCCGGCCAACCGAGCCGCGGGCTTCATCCCACAGGTATGACCGTGAGCGCCGTGACGAGGGTAGTAATAGCCGCGACCGCCGCGATCGTGACCGCGATTATCGCGATGATAGGCACAGATCCAGCCGGAAATACGATAAGTTTGGTCGCGACTACTATCGCAGCCAATCCAGCCGGTCCCTGTCACCAGCGGCGCCTGGGTCTGAAGTCAACAATGACGAGGAGCCCGAGGCCGCGCCTATTGAAAAGCCCAACTACACTCCGACGGGGCTACTCGCCCGCGCCCAGAACACGGTAATCTCGACCCACGCCAAGGCCGGCACGCTAGCCAAGGAAACCCACATCCGCAAATATACCGAGCCCGCCGACGCGGCGCCATTTGCGCCATCGACGCGCAAGTTTAGTGAGCAGACAAAGTACGAAGGTTCCACGAGCCAGTATCGCTTCGTGCGCTTTGCAAAGGGTGATAACACGCCGCTTGAGAATATTCGGTTGGACCAGCAGACGTCCTATCTTGTAGGTACAGACCCGGTATTATCTCATATCCCGCTCTCGAATACAAGGAGTGCCGAAGAGCAGCATGCTGTAATCCAATACCGTCTTAAAATCAGCATGGACAAGTATGGCGACACGCACCGCGAGATAAAGCCGTATCTTATTGACTTGGATTCAGAAGACGGCACCTCGCTGAATGGAGAATTGATCCCTAGCTCACGTTACGTTGAATTGCGACACAAGGATCTGCTCGAATTTGGCAAGGAAGGCCACGAGTACGTCTTTATCCAAGAGACCACTTCATAATATTATCTCAATAATTTAATACTACACATGCTATATCATTACGTCGTCAATTTTTGCCAATATATATTTTGACCAGGTCCTCATACTTGAGCATTTGATACTTTTCAATATGCCGTAGAGCCGCCGGTGGCATCTTGTCTCCAATGTGCGAGACCTTGAAGCTATCAAAGTCTCCGTCAGCAGCGTCGATAAATGCAGCAATTTCCTCTTTTGTCCAGATCCGCTCGGGCTTGAGCAGGCAGCCGAGTCCAACGTCCTGCATGAAGAGTTTCTGGATCCTCAATGGTGTGAAAGACGGACCCATTGCGACACTGATGCGCTTAAATCTGTTATGATAGTCCTCCTCAACGACCCTGGCAAGCTTATTTTTCTGCTCTACAGTGAGAACGTCATTACGGCGCTTGAGACTGCGAAGGTAGCGCATCTGGACCGCTTGTGGCGTGTGCCGACCGTTAATAAACTCAGTCACCTCATGCCATTTGAGCTTCCCATACTCGCGCAGAAATGCAACCTTGTCGTCATCGCTTTCAGTCCATCTTTTTGGGGGCGCAGGCCGGGTTTTGTTTGTGCTGGAACTTTTTTTCTTGCTCCAGCGCTTTGTGGGTGCGGCTGTGGGCTTAGTTACAGAACCTTTTTTTAGCTTGGGAGCAACTTTTGGCGATGAATTCTGATCTAAACTAGAATCGGGCAAAAGTGCAGTTTCCGATCCTGCATCGGTTTCCATATCAGAGAGACGATCAAGTGTGTTTTCTGAATCTTCTTCAGTGATCTGTGCGCTGTAATTTTCATCTCTGTAGTCCTGAGTATATAAAGTTGGCCGGTTTTCCTGGTGGTGGCCAATATCATGATCTGCAGCATAATCTGGCATTTCCTGGGTTTTCTTTGGATCTAAATGCGACGGTTTGTCCTGAGGACTTACTGGGGAAAAAGGCAAGCTGAGTTTAGGAAACACGTCTGCAACTGAGAACCGCGAGCTCTGCTTTAGTATGGTAATTGGACTTTTCATATAGTAATCTGGTTGGAGATACTCATGGCTAGGGGTTACTTGCTGAAAGTCGGACATATTTTGGGCGTTTTGAAAATGGTGGGGGGTAGAGAATATCTTTGTATTTTGGGAGCCAGTGATTGAATGGTGAGAGCTGGGCTGAAATAGCAGAGAGTGTGTGACTTGACTTATCGGAGGCAAAGTCTTAACTGGGGAATGAGTCAAGGTATGTTCCATTTTATTAATGGTTTTTGCTGCAGTTGTTTTTGATACTTATTATATGATAGATGTAGGAAGACAGCGGTTGTAGTCGCTCCAACAGTGATGATAATAATAATAGAAAAAGAGTAGTTGTGAAGGCAAAGCAGAAGAACTCCAATGAGGGACCCGACGGAGATTTATATAAAGTTGAAGCGGTGTTTGATAGCCAGGGACGGGTCTCTTTGATGTAAAGAAGTCCGAAAAGTAATTAAAAATTCACCACATTGACAATGTTGCAAAACCCGCTACATGTCGCAAGTTGTTCTTTTCTTTTTATTGTTTTTTTTCACAAAAAAAAAAGAAAATCAAAGATTTGAAGTTAATTAGTTAAAGGAGTTGTCCTTAAAATGAAGCATATTTTGGTACTTGTGTGGGCACAAGTTATGATAATGGATGATAATTTCCATATTTTGACACGGGCACTTACAACCTATTCCCTTTTAAGCCAGAACAATAGCAGTTTTTTTTTTTCCAAAAATAAATTTAAAAAAAAAAAAGCCTTTTTCCACCACAACAGCAAATATGTAAACTTCTATATAAAAATTAGTAAAACCTTTCATAATTTAAATATATATATATATCTGAGATTTTCAAGACTGTCTTGTCTCTGATGTTCACATCACTAGATTTTGAACCAATTTGAGAAAAGATCTATGGTTCAATCAAAAAGAAATCCGCGTCAAGATGTTTCAAAAAGCACCTGCGACAACATCATGAAATGATAAGTCAATCAATAAAAATGGAATAAATAATGGCTTTTTTTGGTTACTATAAATTCTTATTTTCATTAGTATACTTTAGAAAAAAACACAACTGGTTCAGTAACACAACTTTATTTGTCTCGCCAACTTGATGATAGAAAAAGTTAGAGAGTAATTATAGTATACATTAACAATCATGTGATGCAGTAATGGTTATTTCAGTAAATATCATACCTGGTTTATATTATTTTATTTAATTGATTCATTTTGACATTTTTTAATATAAGTATATAAAACCGGACCTTGAATCATCTAATTATCCTAAGCTGTAACTGTTTTATTAGTTAAAATTTTCTGCTATTTTTGCAAGTTAAAATCAGCAAAAAGAGAGCCCAAAAACCACCCATCGTTGATATCTGTAATATCAGACTTTTACGTAGTAGCTGTTCAAATGTAAGCTTTTATAGCTCGAGTGTTGTCGAATCTTGACACAATTACGGTAACAGTATGTGTGGTTATGACGTAGTAGGAAAAATAAGAAAAAGGTATACTTATCCTCTAAGATTGTCAATTCTACCACCAGTTTTGCAAAACTTGAAAATGCATGTGAAATTTGTAAAAGATAAAGCTACATGCCTTGAAATGTTGTATTTTAATCTATATAATTGATTTCAAGTATTGCTAGCAACACAGTTAGTGTTGTTACTTACAAGCAAATCAATATTAGTGTTGAGAATGCAGAACTGGTTTATGCAAGTTAAATCTCTAGTCTATACTACGAAACAAAAGATTTTGTTCAAAAAAAAAAAACAAACTAAGAAAAAAAAAAACAAACTATATATAGTTTATTATTATAAATAATAATAGTCATGATAAAAATGATAATAAAATGTGTTTCAATACAAAATAAAACAGTTGTAATTTCCTAGTTATGGCTCTGCTATTCCTCACAATTTCGTTTTGTAGACAGCAACTAAGTATCATGTTTTAACTCCTAAATTACAGTTCTGACTTTTTCGAGTGTACGCTGGTTTTTCCTGCCAGAAAAAGTTAGCGCCGAGCACTAGCAAAGCTTATCCAAATATCACGTGATGGTGGCTGCCTTTCAACATTTTCAAAGCCATGTTGGTTTTTACCCTTTTTTTTTTTCATGGCATCCTTCTCTTTCACTCCCTCCAACAAACACAACTTTTAATTTCATCTCTAAACCCACGAACATAAGACATGTCTTCTTCTACACAAGCGTACAAGGACCGCCAGTTTCTTGCTGTAATCGGCGACGAGGACTCGGTTACCGGTCTTCTGCTCGCTGGCATTGGCCATGTTTCCGACGACGGCGAGAAAAAGAAGAACTTTTTTGTCGTTGATGGCAAGACCGAGAACGATGCAATTGAGCGGGCGTTTGAGGAGTACACGACTAAGAGAAAGGATATTGCAGTCTTGTTGATTAACCAGCACGTATGTACATTCTCATGAGCAGTGATAACTCATTAGACTTTTCATTTGTTTAACTGAAAAAAAAAAACCCCCTACTTAAATTGGGCATAACCTTGCTAACTCTTTTCTACAGGTTGCTGATAAGATCAGAGCCAGAGTTGACACCTACACTCAGGCCTTTCCCGCAATTCTAGAGATTCCTTCCAAGGAACACCCCTACGGTACGTATTTCCCATTATTTTGCCTTTACTACATGGGCATTGCCACAATGCATCCGCCTTTTTTTATTTATTTATTTATTTATTTATTTTTTATGTGGGTACTAACTTTGCTGCGCGTTACTAGACCCTGAAAAGGATTCAGTGTTGAGAAGAGTTAGACGTCTTTTTGGCGAGTAAGCGTATTAGCTCTGCTGTCTCGTTTTCCTTCTTCTATACTACTGTTAATCTTGTTTCCTCTCTCTCTCTTTATATTTGCATTTTTTTTTTGTTTTGCTCATGACACTCTTGTTTTCCCTTCTTGTCTTGTGATTTTATGTATTGGTACTTTGTTTCCAATGTATATGCTAATATTTCTTTGGTATCGTCCACGTTTGAAACCCTCTTTGGGGTTAGACTTTTGCTAAAATTTAGATCACGTCGGGGTAAGATCACCATTTCAATGTCTCAAGAGCTACAGAGCTCGCATGGGGTTGAGATCTTAGTATTTATGCCTTGTAGGGTTGTGCTCGTAGTTGACTCCAAAGGTTTATTTGAAAAACCTTGATATTTTTCCAAATTCTAAACCAGGACTACAATAACTATATGCAACAATTATTTGCGTGGTTATCCTCCAGTACTGTAGTTAATCTTAAATCTTCACTTTTTGCTGTAAGATCCTCGTCTACAAATACGCACATCTCTACACGATATTATGATAGGAGCCAGTAAGACATATTTTTTTTTTCAAGCCCAATTTTCCAAGCTTCAAAAGATAGATAGATAGATGATCAATTTATTATCCTTACATAAAATAGTTACGAATAAAATTACAAACCAAAATGACATACAAAGAAGATAACTAAATTTTCAAACCATTCGTCTCAATGAGACTGGCAAGTTAGCGACGTCAATGCGTATTTCAAGTTCAAGCATGGGATGACACCAAATTCTCCATGAATAATTCCATGTGTTAAGGAAGACTTGCGATACATAACACCCTCGGGTTTCCCTTGACACACGGACTGAGTTCGTGGAAAATTCCGTGCCATCGAAGTGAATGAAATATATAGTGAATGGCGTATTCCCCGCTAAAAGGGTTATTTTTGTTGTATTAATGTCTTCTGTGTATAATTTTTAAATAGTTATTAGGACAATAAACTGATTATATATATATATATATACATAACACCCAGTAGATTAATACCAGAGATTGACACTCAGTAAACCTTTAACAAGCTACTCTAGTCAAGCGAACCATCAACAAAATAAGTTGCGGTAATAAATCTAAGAACTTGACTACCGCTCTAAGGCCCCTCTTCGTATCAAGAAGAATCTTGGGATCAAGCTCCGGGAACCTTTTCTCAACAAGTCTCGCTGTGTAGGATGTAATGGACACTCTTTGAGAATGCGCTTAACCGATTCCAGTTGACCACGCTCGCAATAATGATTTCGCTTGTTAATGCACTTCATCTGGAAATATTTTCCAAGACTGCCATGACCTGTGCAGAGCTGAAACAGCTTCCTCAAGGCATGACAAGGCACGGTGCGCTTTAAATCAATTAGCTAATTTTTTTTTCTTATTCACAAGCTTTAATATACGTTCTTTGATTTTACACTGAGAAAATCCCCGTCTGTAAATAACAGTTTTCAATGATAATACAACATGGCTTTCATTTGAACAATTCTATCAAGATACACATGTTATAAGAGTTAAAATCAGTCAATTGTTAATACGTAAAACTTGGAAATTTTCTTTTGTTGCAAAGGTCTAAAAGTCTTGAAAACTACACAGTCCAGGTCAAGTTAAATATGCTAGCTCTAACTGATTTGACCCTGACAAAGCTGAACTAGAAAGGGAAGCCCAATAAAAACCAAGAGATTTTAATATATGCGGTTGAATGTAATTGAGTTCTGTGCTTTATATCTATATATTTTGAGAAAGTCGTATCATAAGCGTGATTATTTTTGTTTCCAAAGAGTGTGGAAAAAAAAAAAGCGGTTGATATCAATTGAGAATGCGTTCTATAGCTTTATTAAACAAGTATCCAGATGTATATAAATAATTAAATTTTTTTTTAAAAAAATAAAAATAAACGAAGAAAAAACTGATGGTGAAAGAACAGCAACCATTAGCTGCCCAAATAATGAAAAAAAAAGTGTAAAATTAAAAAATATATAAATATATCTCCATATCCTAGGTTAACAAACACTTTGATTTTGCTTGAGGACAAATTAAGGCTGTCTGGTTTATGCTGAGGGGATGCAGGCTGTAAGATGAGAATATATATATATTTTTCCCTTCTTTTCAAGGAAAAAAATGATAACTGCAGTGGTCCAAAATTTGGATTACTGAGCCTGCCAGCGTGCGCATATAATCAGAACCAGTATCCCCCGAAACCCGCACTATCTATAATATATATGTATATATATATATTTAAAAAAGAAGGACTGATGTAATAATAAAACTTAAAAATACAAATAACAATAATTGTGAAAAAAAACAAAAAAAAAACAAAAAACAAACAATAAAAAAAACAACAACCAACGGGTGGACAAAAGGAGACAGTCATTACTAAGAAGTTCGTTTTAGGTATTCCAGAACCTGGTCCAGTTTATAGTCAATGGTCACAACGGCTTTATTAGTGAGGTCAATTTTATCCTGAAGCGCAGCAATAGTGTCAGTATGGGTTTTGCGCTCAATGTTCCAAAGGTCAATTAACTGTAGTACTTTACGGCGAAACTCATTGTTTTCCTCATTGACTGGTAGCAGTGGTAACACTGGCTGCTGCTGCTGTTGCCCTTGAATACGACTGCGCTGGGAAGGTCGAGGGGAATGTTGATGTTGCTGCGGGTGTGACTGTGCGTATAAATGCTGGTGTGAGCTTGTGTGAGTAATAGCGTTAACATTGTCGGAAAACGGGTCCTTGTATGTAGTTGCTGGCAGGCCAAGTTGGTGATGATGATGTTGGTTAAGGCTGCGCTGCATTGCAGCCATTGCTTCGTCCCCAAACGACTGGTCCGGCCCAGAGAGGCCTGTAAATGAAGTTGTGTCATTCTGTGAGCTTTCCACATTGTCAACCACATCAATCTGGCTATTGTGGACAAGCTGATCTTGCGGACCTGGTGTCTCTTGCACCACGGCATGGCTCCCATTATTATTGTCATTATTATTATCATTATTATTATTATTACTACTACTATTATTGTGATTGTTATTGTTATTGGTATTAATATTGCTAGTATTGCTTGTGAAATCGTTGGACTTTAGAATTTCTTGCATGATGGAAAAGTATGGAAATGTAATCTCGACGCGGTCTTCACTCTGTGTGACGGCAATATGAGACAGTAACCGCAAGTCCTGTTTAACGCCGCTGTTGTAAACCTCCAGAGGTAGAATTATCTGTGCTTTCTCTGTGTCGTACACAAATTGTGGACTAGTCGTCAGCTTTAAAAAATGATGATATGACTTCTTTACGCTTTTAAATATCGTCGCCATCTGGTCGCCTTCAACGATAATGTTGAACTTGGGCTCAAATACCGATGCAATGGTTATAAAGAGCGAAATCTTGTACCGATTTTGGCGCTTATCATGATATTTAATTATCGATTCCAAAACAAACTGGACCTCCTCTTTAGACCATTTGGTCACAGCCCGAGCACGTTTCCCAGTTTTTTTTGAAACATCCTTTGTTGTTGTAGAGACCGCTCTTGCTGTGGATTTTTTTGTTGTGTCTATAGGCGTAAACGCGGCCTTGGACTTTGCCGTGGAAACAGAGGTTAATGACTTTTTTTTGGAGATAGAAATTTTCGTGACAGCCATGATTGAAGAAAAGTTATTGCACGATGATGTCGTGGGTCATTATGGTTGGGTCCTCAAATAAAGGTTTAAATAGTTTTGGTATCAAAATTTATCTAGTTTGAGGAAGAATCAGGTTAAGAAAAAAAAAAAAAAAAAAAAAAAAAAAAAAAAAAAAAAATAGAAAACAAGATAGATACATTTAAGGTTAAATA